>JACEEZ010000678.1:37500-40709 GCA_016584305.1 Chionoecetes opilio | reverse complement strand
GGAAAAAGGGGAAAAGGGAGGTAGGGGAGGGGGGGGGAAAGGGTGAGGGGGGGAAGGAAGGGAAGAGTTTAAATATATTGTATGCAAAGTATTTTTTTTTATTTATCTATCCATTTATCTATCTGATTTGTGTGTGTGTGCGTTTGTGCCAGCTCGTTCGTCTCTCTCTCTCTCTCTCCTTTTCTCCTCTCTCTCTCTCTCATCTTTTCTCTCTCTCTCTCCTCTTCCTCTCTCTCTCTCTCTCTCTCTCTCACTTCTCTCTCTCTCCTCTCTCTCTCTCTCTCCTCCTCTCTCTCACTCTCTCTCTCTCTCTCTCTCACTAACTTAATCTTTAAAAAATTAACTATCATTCGTATCTAAGTAACTATAGTATTTTAATTTTCTTGTGTTTTAGTAACTAGCTTCTGTATTATTTTTTTATTGTATTCTTTAATCATACTGTAACATTTTTAGCCACACTGTAACTCTATTAGGTGTTCATTCTTTCCTTTCTTCCTTTTAAACAGAGAGGGGGAACGAGGGAAAGGAAGAAAAAGGAGGGAAAAAAGAGGAGGAAGAAGAAGAGGAAGAAGAAGAGGAAGAAGAAGAAGAGGAGAAGAAGAAGGAGGAAGAAGAAAAAGAGGGGGAAGAAAGAAGAAGAGGAAAAAGAAGAGGAAAAAGAAGAAGAGGAAGAAGAAGAAGAAGGAAAAGAAGAAGAGGAGGAAGAAGAAGAAGAGGAGAAAGAAGAGGAGGGAAAAAGAGAAGGGAAAAAAATGAGGAAGAAGAAGAAGAGGAGGAAGAAGAAGAAGAGGAGGGAAAAAGAAGAAGGGAGAAAGAGGAGAAAAAGAAAAAGAAAAAATAAAAGAAGAAGGGAGAAGAAGAGGAAAAGGAAAAAGCGAAGAGAAGAAGAAGAGGAGAGGGAAGGGAGAAAGAAGGAAGAGGAGGGGAAAAGAAGAAAGGAGGAATGAAGGAAGAGGAAGAAGAAGGGAAGAGAAGAAGAAGGAGGAAAAAGGGAAGAAGAAAAGGAAGAAAAAGAAGAGGGAAGAAGAGAAGAAGTAAAGAAAAATATGTTTTTTTCCTGGCGGTATTTTTTTTTTTTCAGTTTTTTTATCTGACGTAAGGTAAACAGACAGACAGACGACAACAGACGAGAGACAGACAGACGACCCAAAAGACAGACCCGACAGACCAGAGACAACGACAGACGAGACACACAGACAGACAGACAGACGACAGACAGACAGACGGAGAGACAGACAGACAGACAGACAGACGAACAGACAGAAACAGAGACAGACCCGACGACAGAGACAGACAGACCAACAGACAACAGACAGACAGACAGAGACGGACAGCAACAGAGACAGACAGACAGACGACAGACAAGACGACAGACAGACAGACAGACGGAGAGAACAGACAGACAGACCAGACAGACAGACAGACAGACAAGACAGACAGACAGACGAACAGACAGACAGACAGACAGACCCGACGACAGACAGAGGGCAGACAGACAGACAAAACGAAAAGGAACAGACAACAGACAGACAGACGGACAGACAGACAGACAGACAGACAACAAGACAGACAGACAACAGACAGACAGAACAGAGAAACCCGACAGACAGACAACAGACAGAACAGACAGACGACAACAACGAAACAACAGACAGACGACAGACACACAGACAGACAGAAAACAGACAGACAGACCCGACGGAGAAACAGACAACAGACGACAGCACAAAGACGAGACGACGACGACAAGACAGACAACAACGGGCAGAAAAAGACAGACAGACAAGAACAGACGCAGCAGGAAAAAGACAACAGACGACAGACAGACAGACAACAGACAGACGGGGAAAAGACAACAGACAGACAGACGACAGACAGACAGACAGACAGACACAGCAGACAAAACAGACGACAAGACAGACAGACGACAAAACAGACAGACGAACAGCCAGAAACAGACAGACAGAACAGCAGACAAAAGACAACAGACAGACAGCAGACGGGACAGACAGACAAGACAACAGACAGACAGACAAAACAGACAACAGACGACGACGAGACAACAGACAACAGACAGCAGACACAGAGACAACAGACAGACAGAGACAGACAGACAGCGACAGACAGACAGACAGACAGACAGCAGACGACGACAGAACAGACAGACAGACAGACAGACAAAAGACAGAAAAAGACAACAGACAGAGACAGACAGACAGACAGACAGACAACGACAGACAACAGAGAACAAAAAGACAAAACAGACAAACAAAAGCAGACAGACAAGACAACAACAGAAAGCCAAACAGACGACAGACAGACAGAGACAGACGACAACGACAGACAGAAGACAGACAACAACGACAGAAAACAGACAGACAGACAAAAGAAAAAGACAGAAAAAGACAGACGACAGACAGAGACAGACCAGACAGACAACAGAGACGAAAACGACAGACAAAACAACAACAACAGACAGACAGACAGAGACAACAGACAGACGCAGACAGACAGACAAAGACAGACAGCGAAACAGAGACAGACAGACAGACAGAGACAGCAGACAGACAGACAGAGACAGACAGACAGACAGACAACGACAAACAGACAAGACGACAAAGCAGACGAGCAGAAGCAGACAGACAAAAGACAGACAGACGACGACAGACGCAACAAAAGGGAAAAAACAGAAAAGAAACAAAATACCAAGAAAAAATACGACGACAAAATGAGAGAGAGGAGAGAGAGAAAGAGAGAAAAGAGGAGAGGAAGAGAGGGGAGAGAAGGGGAGAGAGAGGAGGGGGGTAAAAAAAAATTCAGCCTCTTTACTTGACACTTTCCCCTCACTCATCTTTCTCCCCTCATTTACCACCTCCTCATATTTCCCCTCTATCATCCCCTCCCCTTTCCCTTCCCTTTTTCCCCTCCTCCCCTTCTCCCCTCTCCTCCCCTTTCCCTTCCTACAATTTTATATTATTTCCCCCCTTTTTTCTCTATCCCTCCTGTCCCCTCTTTTCCCCTATTTTCCCCTACTGTCCCCTTCATTTTCCCCTCTTTTTTTCCCTTTTATCTTCCTTTTCCCTTCCTACAGTTTTATATTTTTCCCCTCTTTTTTCCCTCGCTCCCCCTCCTGTTCCCCTCATTTTCCCCTCATTTTCCCTCTTTTCCCCTTGACAAAATATAGATTAGTTTCCCCTCACCATATGTTT
>JACEEZ010000678.1:7500-15000 GCA_016584305.1 Chionoecetes opilio | reverse complement strand
CTACTACTAACTACTACTACTACTACTATCTACTACTACATCACTACTACTACTACAACTACTACTACTACTACTACTACTACTACTACTAAACACACTACTACTACTACTGACAAACTACTACTCCTACCTACTACTACTACTACTACTACTATACTACACTACTGACTTACTACTACACTAGAAACTACAACTGCTACTACTACTACTACTACTACTAACCTTGAGCTCTACAAAACTTCACTACTACACTATACTAACACACTACTACAACTCGAATACTAACTACTACCACTATACTACTACTACTACTACTACTACTACTACTACTACTAACTACTACCAATACTACTACTGACTACTCTACTAACTACTACTACTACATACTACTGACTCAACTACTTTACCGCCATACTACTTAACAACTACTACTACTACTGCTACTACCTACTACTACTATACACTACTACTACTCCTACTACTTACCGCCCACCATACCATCACTACTACTACTAACTAAACTACTATCCTCTACTTACTCTCATACTACTAACTTTACTAGACGACGACTACTACTACTACTAACTACCACCACCACCACCACCACTACTAACTACTGAATACTAACTACTACTACTACTACTACTACTACTACTACCACCACTACCATCACTACTACTACTACAACTACTAGTACTAACCACCACCACCACTACCACCACCACTACCACCACTCACGACTACATACTACTACTATTATTCTACTAACTACTACTACTAACTACGACTACTATAAAAACTACTATTACCAGCACCACTACATACCACGCACTATACCACAACAACCCACTTCAATACACCACTATATTCCCCCTCCCTTTCCCCCGTCCTTAAACCAGCCATCCCTTGACCGTTGGGGGTGAGGGGGGGCTTCTCTAACCCCCGCACAATAACAGCCCTCCTGCCCTTAACCCACGCCCCAAACACCCCCACAACCCAAACCCTCCACACACCTTCCATAAAACCCCACCCCCCCCACCCCCCAACACCCCAACCCCTACGTATCCCACCCTACCAGAAACCCACTCCCCCCCTACCCCACCTTCTTGAAATGTCCTATACGAAACCGCAAACTCGAAGTATAAACTATTTTGGTGAGGAGGGACAATTGAGTGGACAACGAGAGAGAGAGAGGAGGGAGAGAGAGACAAGAGCGAGAAGAGATAGAGTAGAGGCGAGAGTAGATGAGAGAGAGTGGGGACAATAGAAGGAGCTATTGTATCTCCCTTTGACTTGTCATGTTTGATTGCGACTTATAGAAGGAGGGAGGAGACAGGAGGAGGCTGAGGGAGGATAGGAGGAGGGAGGAGGAGGAGAGAGGAGGAAGAGGAAGGCGGGAGGAGGAGGAGGGAGGAGGGGAGGTAAGACTGAAGGTGGGAAGGGAGGAGGAGGGAAAGTGAAAGTGACAAATCAAATCTAGTGTAAGCAGAAGAGGATGAATTTTATTTAGAAAAGAAGGTGTAAATGTTTTCATGTGGCTAGTTAAGTGTTTGGTTTTATACGAAGATTACGAATAATCACGAGGGAGAGCTGTAGTAGTAGATAGTTAGTAGTAGTAGTAGTATTGTAAGTCGTACGTTTTGTTTGTTGTAGGTCGTGAGTCTTTGTAGTATTCGTATATGTAACGAGCTTGGTTTTATATATATCAAACATACGGAGAGGGAGACACAGAAAGACTGTAATCAGTAGTAGTCGATCGTCAGTATAGTAGTAGTCGTAGTCAGTACTTGAGTAGTCATGTACGTAGTACGTGGTTGGTAGACGTATTTGTTCGTTTCGTAGTAGTAGTCGTTTAGTATCTTAGTAAAGTAGTGTTTGTCGGCGTGGTAGTAGTGGGCTTAAGTAGTATAGTAGTATAGTCAGTACAAGTAGTCTAGTAGTCGTAGTATAGTAGTGGTGTAGACGTCGTTTCGTAGTTCGTACAGTAGTATTTAGTAGTAGTAATAGAAGTGAGTAGTTTGTAGAGTAGGTAGTAATAGGTTTAGTCGTAGGTATTGAGTAGTAGATAGTATAGTAGTTAGTTGTTGTAGTCAGTAGTAGTTAGTAGTAATCTTTGTTGTATATTAATACTACTCATAAAGATGACGCATGCAAGGAAGATGTTATAGTAAGAGTGAGTATAGTTAGTAGGTAGTAGGTATAAGTATTGAGTAGTATAGTTAGGAGTGGTTAGGATAGGTAGCATTAGTATGGCGGTAGTAGATAGTAGTTTAGTAGTATTAGTAGAAGTAGTAGTTTGTGTAGTGGTACGTAGTGGTTTAGTAGTGGTAGATAGTAAGTAGTAGTAGTAATTAGATAGTATGTAGTAAGATGAAGTAGTAGTATAATGAAGAAACAATAATACTATACAGAAGTAATTAAGATTAGAAGGAAAACAATATGACACAAATACTAAACCTCGAAATATATTAAACGTGACCGCCAACCACAATAGTCACGTCAAACAAAATAAATCATCTCACTTTGCATTTAATTAAGCAATAAACCATCATAATTAATACCATAAAAATAATACCATAAATAATAAACAATAAATCCTAACATACTAACAAAACAGAACTGTATAAAAGTTACAAGGCATTAAAACGTTTTTAACTAATGATATAAAAATAACGAAACATAAAGAAAAAGATTGTTATTGTAACGTTAATATGAAATGAAAAATGGAGTAGGAATTCGGGGATGTAGGAGGAGGCGGAGGCAAGAGAGGTGGCTGATATGTAATGATGCGGAGGAGAGGAAGAGTAATGAAGCGACGAAGTAATATTTGCGCTGCGACCAATTTTGCCAGTTACACAGTGGAGACTGAGAGAAGACAGCGAGAGAAACAGAGAAGAGAGAGCGAAAGCGCAGAGAGTAATCATCAGATAGAGATAGAGGCGATAGAGAGAGAGGAGAGACACACATGCCTTATGGCTGGTGACCAATAACATTATAACCACATACCTCATTAACAATGGAGAGATAAGAGAGAGAGAATAAGAAAGAGAAGAGAGAGAGAGGAAGAGAGAGAGAGGAGGAGAGAGAGAGAGAGAGAGAGAGAGAGAGAAGAAGAGAGAGAGAGGAGAGAGAGAGAGAGAGTTAGACAGGTTGCGGGAGAGAAGAAAGAAATAAATGGAAGTCCAAGAGAGAGAGAGTAGAAAGAGAGAGAGAAGAGAGAGAGAGAGAGGAGAGAGAGAGAGATAGCAGAGAGAGAGAGGAGAGAGAGAGAGAGAGAGATAGAGGAGAGAGAGAGATGAGAGAGGAGAGAGAGAGAGAGGAGAGGAGGAGGGAGCATTAGAGAGAGAGAGAGAGAGTGTCGACGTAGTGCCTCCAGTTACACGTTCCCTGGCATGGGAAACATAGGTGAGGTTGATCATGGTAGAAGAGAGAGAAGGAAGAGGAAGAGAAGAGAAGAGAGAGAGAAAAGGGATAGAGACGTAGAGAAGCAGACGGAGAGGCATAAGGAGAGAGCGAGCGATCGAGAGAAGACGAGACATGTGAAGTGAACTAAAAAAGAGCGCGTGGGAGTTTATGTATTACTAGGTAAGCTGTGATAATTAGGAAGGAGTGGAGAAGAGAGGGAGGGAGGAGGCGAAAGGAAGGAGGAAATGATATGATGAGGAAATAACGCAGCCATAATCACCAAAAGCACCACGGACGGAGCCACGTCCCTGTGTTGTGATGATGAGAATTGAAACCGTGCTGCTAGGGCTCGGTGAGGTGATTAAGGGCTGCTAGACACGCTCTATTTTTTTGTGTGTCCGCGTTCGATCCCCGTGCCCCGCGTTGCATGGAACCCGGGATTGTGTTTTCCCCACTAGAAAAATTCGGGTGGTCGGGGGGGAGGGCTATTACTGTCCCCCTTGAGCAAGTTAAAAGTTGGTGTGTGGTTGATGAGGTCCAACCAGCATTGCACCATAGATTCGGTATAATAACCCATTTCGCACTGAGATTGTGAAAAGCTAAAAAAGTGCGATACGCATAGAGAATGTGAGATACCGACAACCAAACGTGGACAAGAGACCCTAGGGTGAAGGACACATATAATTAATATTTGTAGGTAATTATTATTATTCTATTAGTATTATTTTATTGGTCCAGGTGGCCCTCGCGAACCATTCCTCACGCTGTCCTCGGCTTCCTTCCTCCTCGCTCGCTCTCCTCTCCTCCTCCTAGGGCCTGGCATTCTTCTTTGCACTCTCTTTTTTCCTGTTCTTCCACCTCCTACTCCCTCCTAAAAGTAACGAAGTTCCCTACTCCCTCCCCTTCCTCCTCCCTTGGTGACCGTCCTCCTCCCCCTCCTCCCCCCCTCCCCCTCCGTCAAACTGGGCCTCCTCCTCCTTCCTCTCCCTTTGGCAAAGCGGTGTCACCGGCTAATCGAGATGACGCAATAAATTGCAGATGTAGAAATCACAGAAAATCGGTTTTATTATTCGGCCAACATGTATAAAAATAAATCAGATACCAGATTTCATTCACCGAGATCAGAGGGATACTAAGCGAAGTTAGATGGATTTGAGACCCAACTAAATGGTAATAACGCCGAAAACATTGTAATTTATTCACTAATAAACCCCTACCATCGGTGGTGGAAAAACATCTTGCCCATGGTAAGAAAAAAACGTTTGAATCATCAAACATACCCAGGTTGATTGAAGAATGAGGATCCAACAATCATTGGCAAAAGCGCCGAGCGTATAAGTTTACTAAGTTTTACCACGATTCAAATATGCAGAACTGTTGTGCGATTCCTATAGAATACAATGACTTCAAACGTCGCTGAAATGACTAATTAAGTCTAAAAAAGGCGCAGAGTATGAAGAAAAAACTTGCAAAGGACTCCCAATCAAAAAACAACAAACAACCCGACAGGTTCTTTTCATAACGTTTCGAAGTAAGAAAAAAAAACGTCAAAACAAGAAAAGTATTGGAAACCAACTGAACGATATATAATAATCTTGGGTAAATGATAATAGAGTATGGCGTTCGTACTCCATGGAATACTATTATGCGGTATATTTTATTAAAGAAGCGACGAAACCCTCATTACCCAGAAACCCATAAACATGTATGCAGGACGACTCGAAAAGGGATAGACGGTAATAGGAAGATAACCGTAGACGAAATTCAAAGTTTTTTGCTGAAACTGACCCAGCCAAAATCCGTGGGGGTGGACGAAACTCGCCGCGACTCTACTTCGCGAATGTCACAGTCAACTTCACTCCCCATTAAGTTTTTTCCAATAAATCTCTAAGTGAAAAATGTTCCTAGTATGTGGAAATTAGCTATGTTACACCGATTTCAAGAAAGGGAGTAATAGCCTCGCAAGTAAATATCGCCTGCAATTAAGTCTAACGTCCGTGATTGTTAAAACTAATTTGGAGAAAATATTGCGGGATAAAATTAGTGTCTTTCTCGATGACAATAACTCTATACTAAACTCCGCAGCATGGGATTTCGAAATAAGAGATCCTGCTTACAAAACCTCACTGGATTTTTTTTAATGTCATTTATGTTCAAACTCGGGGATCTAAAATTCCCCCTCGAATTATATCCTTGAATTTTCAGAAAGCCTTCGGATACTTCCACATAGCCGACTGTGTTACCAAAGCTAAGAAGTGCACATGCATAAGGATAGCAAATTATAGTTCATAGGGATTGTGGGCGATGTGGCTTTTTCAATTCGTAACAAACGGTAGTCAATAAATTTGTGAGTCATCCTGATTGGTTAGATGTCCACTACTAGTGGTTGCCGTCAGGGCTCGGTCTTGGGTCCTACTCTGTTTTTCTGATATATTCAACGATCTGGACTTGGCCGGACTTGTTCTAAAATATCAAAATTTTGCAGAATGCACCAAATTAGGCGGTAAGCATATACTAGAGAAAACTAAGCTAACTCCATACAAAGTGATCTCCGACAAACTATCAGATTGGAGTGATAAATGGCTATTAAAAAATTCCAATTCCGATAAATGTAAGTAATGCATATAGGCAACGATAACCTCAAATATAACTATCAATGCAAATAAATCGTTAAACAACTGAAGTACAGTCAGGAAAGAATCTAGGTTGTCTCTCAGTAATGATCTGAAAACCAGTTATCGCCATTGACCTAGGCTGCCCAGTAAAAGGCAAAATGATGTTGGGCTTTATTAAACTTAACTCTGAACATTAAAACTCCGAAAGTAATGACAGCCTTATAACACGTCCTTGGTTTATAGCCGCACTTGGAATATTGCCGTTCAATCTGGACGCTCCTGTTTCGTAAAAATCAATCCAAATGAGAATCAGTGCAAAAATAGCAACCAAACAAATTCATCTCCCTGCCTAAATTCAGCTTAGAAGAGAGACTGCGGAAAACTTAATATCGTTTTCCTTAAAGGCATCGTAGAAAGTATCCGTGGGGACTTGATAGAACCCCTTTAAGATCCTAAAAGGTTTTCTGATGTCATTAATCAGAGGACTCTTTTCGAAGCTTTCAACTAACTCAGTGACCACATAAATGATGGTTTTAAAAAACTAACGGTCCAACGTTGCTCACCGATCTCCGTAAAAATTCTTCAATGTTTCGAGGAGGATCGGTGCTCGATGGAACAAGTTAGCCAGCAAATGTTGTCGGAGCAACACATAACTACTTTCAAAAACAGGACTTGACGCGCACTGTAAAGTAAATGGGTAATTGGATATTGCGAATCGTCGTCTCTAGTCCTCCGTATCGATAAGTTGTAGTGGTCTTGGTAGTTGTAGTTATATTTTTCATATCCTATTCATTCTGCACTATGAATTTCCATGTTCCTATCCATCTTTGAGGGGGACATGGTTCATTTTCCCCTGTTTTCTTACAAGTAGTTGATAGTTAGTAGTTGTAGTTCAGTCAGAATACCCTCGCTATGGAAACCAATAGGGTCCTCCTGGTGTCTGTTACGTCCTATGTATCCTATGTAATCCTCCCTCCTCCTCCTCCTGCCTCCTCCTCCTCCCACCTTCCCTCCTTCCCCCTCACTTCCCCTCCTCCTCCTCCTCCTCCTCCTCTCCCTCCTGCCTCCCTCCTCCTCCTCCTCCTACCCTCCTCTCCTCCTCCTCCTCTCCCCCCTCCTCCTCTCCCTCCTCCTCCAACCTTCTCCTCCTCCTCCTCCTCCTCCTCTCCTCCTCCCTCCTCCCCCTCCTTCCTCCTCCCTCCTCCTCCTCCTCCCCTCCCCTCCTCCTCCTCCCCCCCCCCCCTCCCTCCCCTCCTCCCCTCCTCCTCTCCCTCCTCCTCCTCCCTTCCTCCCTCCCCCCCTCCCCTCCCTCCCTCCCTCCTCCTCCCCTCCTCCTCCTCACCCTCCTCTCCTCCTCCTAATTGAACTCTCAATGTACCAGAGTCATTAATATCGGTAATCGTCATCCATTCCTTCGCATTTTATTATTTATTATTATTATTATTATTATTATTATTATTTTTATTATTATTATTATTAA
>JACEEZ010000677.1:53153-93632 GCA_016584305.1 Chionoecetes opilio | reverse complement strand
GAGAAATAAATCGTCTGTTTATCTGCAGCCTTATGACACTTTACTCCATATAAAAAAAAGTAAAATAAGAACGTAGGGAAAATAATTACATGAAACATATCAATAGAAGCGGAATTGTATTAGGTTTCCATTGGTATATTTTGTTCCTGATAAATTATTTAGCACCATGCATAAATTAGCGTTGACTAAATAAATAACGTCATCAATCGGGTAATTTTCCCGATTGATGATTTTATTTATTTAGTTAACGCTAATTTATGTATAGTGCTAATTCCTTTATCAGAAAACTAAATATATCAATGGAAAGCTAATAAAAATCCGCTTCTATTGCTATTCTCCATTTTAAATGTTGTCTGGCAAAATATTAAATGGCGAAGACTTTAAGTGAATATTAAGTTAATGTATATTTCTTCAGTCTCATAATGGAATTTCTCTAGTGTATTTTACTGTTTTTTATTTGATAATATTATAGAACAAACATTTACGAAGATAACAGTGTATTATCTATACTGATAAACGAAAGGAAAGGAAATGGAAGTGATGTTCGAAACAATTTTTTACCTTGCCGATCGGCCTCCACTGGTCATGGGCGGGTTGACGCGGAGCGCGAGTAACAGTCCAGTATACAGTAGTCTTTGGCTTTGCCCTAGTCAGATATTTGTGTAGCCAAGTGTTGCCGAGCCGTTAAGAGTGAGGGGAGGCTAGAGATGAGGCAGACGAGTGGATGAGAATGGAAGGTGAAGGGAGGGGATATGAATAATAGAGAAGGGAGGGGAGGATAGAGTAGGGATGACCTTGGAAATGTATGGGTGGCGAGGTAAAAGGAAAGGAAAGGAGGAGCATTGGATGGGGAGTGGGCCAGTGGGGGAGGGGGGAGAGGGCGCCTGTAATATAAGATACTTTGATCCTATCTAGACACTTTGCAAGTACCAACTACAAGGTTATTGACTATACAAAGCGCCACCACGCCAGGACGAACTTGGTGGACTCGAACCGCTGACCGAATGCAGGGACTCTGCACGCATGTCCACGACTCTACCAACCGTGCCACCCTGACGGGTAAGATGCATGGGTTTGTGTCTCGAGTCAAGGAGGAGAACGAGGCGAGGCGTCGCTCAAGAGCATTGAAAAGATGCCGTCACTCTTGGAATCTTAGATCTTCTGTAGGAGGCATGGCAGCCAGGAGCCTGTGTGTGTGTCTCCCTGTCACCAGGTTGGATTTTTTTTTTTTTTTTTTTTATAGCAAGCGCATACTATCGCTATCAGCAGAATGATTATTCCAGTTTATACGAGGAGGAGGAGCAGAAGGGGGACGATCAGGAGGGAGACGAGCAGGAGGAGAAGGAGAAGGAGGAACAGGAGGAGGAGGAGGAGCAGGAGGAGAAGCAGGAGGAGGAGCAGGAGCAGGACGAGCAGGAGGAGGAGGAGCAGGAGGAGCAGGAGGAGAAGCAGGAGGAGCAGGATGAGGAAGAGCAGGAGACGAAGGAGCAGGAGAAGAAGGAGCAGGAGGAAAAGGACCATGAGGAGGAGGAGCAGGAGGAGGAGGAGCAGGAGGAGGAGGAGGGGGAACAACAATCCCCCTAATCCCCCAAGCTGCAGCACCCCACTCCCCCTTAGCAACAATCTCCCAAATCCCCCAATCTGCAGCCCCCCACTCCCCCTTAGCAACAATCACCCTAATCCCCCAAGCTGCAGCCCCATATCCCTCCCCTAAACAACAATCCCCGTAATCCCCCAAGCTGCAGCCCCTCACTCCCCCTTAGCAATAATCTCCCAAATCCCCCAATCTGCAGCCCCCCACTCCCCCTTAGCAACAATCACCCTAATCCCCCAAGCTGCAGCCCTACACCCCTCCCCTAAACAACAATCCCCCTAATCCCCCAAGCTGCAGCCCCTCACTCCCCCTGAGCAACAATCCTCCTAATCCCCCAAACTGCAGCCCCACACCCCTCCCCTAAACAACAATCCCCCTAATCCCCCAAGCTACAGCACCCCACTCCCCCTTGGCAACAATCTCCCAAATCCCCCAAGCTGCAGCCCCCCACTCCCCCTGAGCAACAATCCCCTAATCTCCCAAGCTGCAGCCCCCCACTCCCCCTGAGCAACAATCCCCTAAACTCCCAAGCTGCAGCCCCCCACTCCCCCTGAGCAACAATCCCCCTAATCCCCCAAGCTACAGCCCCTTACTCCCCCTTAGCAACAATCCCCCTAATCCCCCAAGCTGCAGCCCCTCACTCCCCCTGAGCAACAATCCCCCTAATCCCCCAAGCTGCAGCACCTCACTCCCCCTGAGCAACAATCCCCCAAATCCCCCAAGCTGCAGCCCCCCCACTCCCCCTTAGCAACAATCCCCCTAATCCCCCAAGCTGCAGCCCCCCACTCCCCCTGAGTCTCAAGAGACGTTCCTGCACCAGGGGCAGTGGGAGTCAGGGGAATGACGGAGGCGGTGCAGGTGAACCGTGAGTGTCGTGTGCCCAAATGTAAACAATACGACCGCTGAGCATGCTGCCACCTGGCGGGAGGCACGGACACTGACCAGGGGTGACAGGAGACGCTCGGACTGCCGGACAACTTTGTCAATTTACTAACATGACCAGGCATTTCAACGTTTTTTTTTTTTTTTCTTGATTTCTTGACACTGACATATTCCCGGACCTCGGATTTTGTCCGGCAAATCCGATATCCGGGAAATGGAGGTCCGGGAAATCGAGGTTTGTGTGTACTTGCATCCTGTATGGGTGCAGCAAGAAAGCTGTGCCTTTCCCGAGAGCTTAACACCCATTTACAACCTATACGGCGACGATATATGTATGCAGACGTGTGGAGCGGCGGGTAGTAGAGGGCGGTGTGCTCAGACTCAGCGAGACAATCTGAGCACACCGCCCGCTACTACCCGCCGCTCCACACGTCTGCACACATATATCGTCGCCGTATAGGTTGTAAATGGGTGCTAAGCTCTCGGAAAAGGCACAGCTTTCTTGCTGTACCGATGAAGGATGCAAGTATATGCCATATCGCACACAAAAAATATCAAACACCCAAAATTCTTCAAGTACAGGGAGGTCCCGTCCACTGCAACAAAAGATGAAATCAGCAGCCTATGCAGTGAAGATTCCACCTCAACAGATAGGAACTCTGTTTTTGATAAAGATATTCCCTCCGTCGACAAATTGTGGAGCGATGGGAAGGACTGTACGTTATCTTTGTGCAGTCAGTCTTCATACGATTCAGTCATTGGTGGTGATGATATATTTACTTAGTTTTCCATAGATAAAAATTTTAATACCTCCTAAAAATGCAAATAATGTATAAAAACCTATTTTTTTTAATATATGAGTACATTTGTATATCAAGATTTCTTATGAATCTTAGGCCAAGATATATTTTTATTTCCAGAACATGTCAATGCACATAAATATTTTGTTTACTTGTCATATACCAATTATAATTACAGTAGTCCCTCATAATACGTGGTCAATATAACCGGTCTATGTACTGCGCATTCGAAAATTACATCTTGCATACCATCATACCCATTACATAAGGAACTTTAACAAGACGAAAGTGGACAATTTAAAGATATTTGAAATTTTTCCTCTATATCAGCATATGCATAAACTGAGCATTTCTCGCCCTATTTGTTGTAACGTTTTAAATTAATTGAAGGATTCTGTGAAAGGCTGGAAGAGAATAACAAATCATAAGAGCGGGTAAGGATAATCACCACAAAAGACTCGCCATAGTCTCGGCGACAATGTTGACGTCGATAAGTTCTTCTCTGCTCCACAAAATTTCCCTCTTACGAGCATGAGTCAAGGTGAGGGCGGCATTGTGGGTCCGTGATGTTACTGCAGGCCAATTTTGAAGATTTGGACTTACGCGAACCTAATTCTCTCGTGCTCAGACCCAACAAATCCACATCCTGCATCTGATCTAACCATCCTTCTGTAACATTCCGTTCTTTTCCCTTCCCTTACCGTTTCGCTTTTTTTCTATAACCCCTCCCCTTTTTATGCTTTGCCATAATGCCATATGACCTCTGATGTATGGCACATTCACCTTTTTTTTGCATTAAATCAATAATTCTCGTGCTCAGACCGTGTAACCCACATAGAGGCGGCACTTCTGTCACCATGCCTTTCAAAAAATAATTTCAAGTCCACGTATTATAAGGGACTACTGTGAATTGTTGAAAGTTGAATGATGTACAAACATTTGTGTTAGTTACAGCCATTCACATATTTCTAAGGTTGCAACAATATAATTCTATGCTTTGTAAATGCTTTGATGTTACAGTTAAGTATTGGATAATAGCTTGATGTATTTTTGAATTGAATGTTGATTGGATAATTGCTTGATGAATGGCTCAATATGTGTGATAACTTTTCCCTTGTGTTCCATTTTGAAAACTGGGTGCCACCGTGCCATACAAGATTTTGTCTAGTCGCTAGAAGGCATCGTGCCCTTGCGGGAATATACTTCCGATCTGACAACACCATGCCTACAGTCAAATACTGAGCTCTAGCTTAAATACCGCTGCTACTGCCAGCCAGGTCATTCTACCACCTGCTACCAATGAGGAAAAAACATAAAAATTACCAGCTACAACGGTCATCAATAAATTAACATAAGAATATAGGACACCCTTAAGACTGAAAGAGAGTCTACTAAAAAAGATAATCAGTCATCATATTTATGAAACATTTATATGAGCTGCGATAAAAAAAATCCAAATGCAATTACCAGAAGCAGATAGTATCTTTATTTAAAATTGGCTGCATTTGGCGCACACTTGCGTGCATGTATTCATTGTTTTCCTTCTCTGTACTTTCTGTAAAACCAGAGACTGTATGTATGCCACAAGATGGATAAAAATGTCTATGTATGCCACAAGATGGATAAAAAATTCATAAGTTGTACGTGTAGCTACCACAAGAAAAAAATTTACTATGTAAGAGCTGCCTCATCACTTCATCTTCATCATCACCAAAATACTTCCATTTACATATAATTTGACTGCTTTGTTATTACTAATGCTTCTTTAACCACAATTTGTACTCTACAATGTGTAAACATCAGTGTAGCAAATCCTTCAACTACTCTTCCTTAGCTCTAGAAGAAAGGGTTGTGTTGTCTGGCTGGGACCTGCAGATCGCCTCAAAGCTGTCTGACATGGTAATTATTGTGTTCATTTATGCTAATTTAATCAAACCAGTAGATCTATAGGGTGACAACAGTACCACAGAAGGAACTGAGACTTATAATCAGTGGGGATTTTGTGCAAGTTTTAATTTTTATCAAGATGTGATAAATAAATCTAAGAATCCTACTCTGATTTTCTTGCCTACATTCTAAGATATGGCAACCCTACTGTCAACCACTTTATGGTTCTTAATACTGGGAAGTGCAATGGGCATACTAATGACATGCAACAAGTGTTCCAGCAAGAATACTACCTAATACCTCCATCATCACATGCCCTGTGTTTGCCTGCATGCCTTGATGAAAAAAAGCAGTAAACTATACATGTAGTGTACGTGTTATTTATCCACAGCCTTGAGTATACGCAGGACACGCAACCATGTTATTCATCCCAAGATCAATAGACTTTAAAAATGTCTCTCCACGGCTAAACTGAAATTTTCCTCTGGTGCGCATATATGACGTCAGATTCAGTCTGGAGGTCAGCCTCGCTCCAAACCAGGTCGCCAGTCTTGAATGAACACTCGCACAGACCATATAATTTTTTATCTTTTGTGCTCCGTTTTCTAGGCATGTTCACGGTTCTGGTGAGGATATTTTCCCTTCTTTAATTTTTTTTTCTACAGGAGTACACTACAGTGTGATGTCTTGATTTTTCACTGGGTATTAATTACTTTTACTTTACTCCTCAAACGGGAACCCATCCGTGTTGCATCAATAACAAAATGGATAATTTAAATTATAAGTAGCTGCCACCAGTTCAAGATTTAGACTTAAGGTCTAACTCGTAAACAGAATGTTAATGTTTAAAAATCAAGGTAGTTACGTGGATATGATGGTTTTTCATAAGAATATTATACCGAGTTAACACTGAATTACTTTCGAAGGTCTGTGGATAAGTATTTCCGCAACACCGTGTATGTATTTCAGATTTTTCCGTGGAAGTCACTGAGGGACACCACACTGTTTCTTCACATACACTGAGGTATTTCTCATCTTAATGTGGTGTTTTTCCTATTCTTCCACTTAACTAACAACACAAAATGATCATAACAGCCTGACTAATTATGAAAGGGGAAGGCGAGAGTGGGAGTCATGTGTGTTTGTGCGAAGTGACCATGTGCCTTTCATCCCAAAGGGTTGAGTTGATTGTAGAATCTCCTTAACCACGGCGAGGAAAAGAATCCTAATTAACACTTGTAATGATGTGATGTGTGGTCTACTCGTTGATGAATTTCCTTTCGAGTATTTGCAATTTCTCCAAATATATATATCCAACACAGAGCGAAAAAGTGGAGGGGAAATGATGTACGTCTTACCTTAACCACGGCGAGGAAAAGAATGATCACCTCGTGGTCTAAACAGAGGGAGGGTGAACATACTAGCGGGAAGGAGGGACGCATTCGGACGTTATCTGATTGACTTAACTAACATGGTTATCGAACGTTTAACGCCTGGGATGGGGTGTGGAAACAAAGGATAACTACTGAATAATAGGGTAATAATGTCTTTAAATTTGATGAGAAAAATTTGACTGGAAAGGTAATTTTAACTCTTTGTTATTAATCCGAAACCCTCTTACATATCCGATTGAGTTTCCCACGGGTGACCATGTTTCGAGAGCAGAGGAAGGGCGGGAGATACGTGGTAATTTTAGCGATCTTACTGTCTGTGTCTGTCTGTCTGTAGCCAGACAGCTAGGGTCTGTATTCTGACCTCTCAAGTATCCTAAGAATTTAAGGGAATCGGTCAATCTAGTAATGGTGTTAGTGGAATTCAGGGAGGTGTGTTTCTATGATAACATTCCTTCCGCGAAATAAAAATCCACAGAAATAAGTTAATCTCGATGGTCGTGTACGGGGGGGGAAGGGGGGGGGGGAACGGTAGGGAAAGAAGAAAGAATGATAAGGCGTATTTTGTCCATGCCCTTGGAAGTAAAATATTACTTATTTAAGCTCCGCCCACTTATATTTTACTCTTTTGCGTGCATAGAAAACTGAGCAGATACACTTCGGCAGCGATATTTTACTCTTTTCCTGAAAAATTATACAGTCGTGGGTGTGGGTGGTGGTTTCAAGAGCCTGGCCAATCAGATCGCGCGCATGAGAAAATCTTATCAAAACTCCTCCCGTAAATGTTTCTCTTTTCCTTTAATTCTCATCCAATTCAACATTCATTACATGCGCACGACATGCAAAGGATACTGTATTTAATTAATAGTAGGTAAGGAGTAGTAAGGAGTAGAGTAGGTGACTCTTAACAGGTAAGAAGTCACAAATATTAAAATTCTCCAGCGACGTCTGGGAACAATTTCCCAATCCCTCGAATTTTTCAATGTGTCCGAATCTTCGTTGATGCTTGCTGGCTTAGCACCAAAACTGGTGTATTATTGCTATAGTATAGTCAAATACTTAAATATATTCATGAGTGATATTACATTTTTCAATAGAAATGTATAAATTTGGTATATATGTTATATCACACAAAAAGAAAGCCTTTTAGAGAACCTATCGCAGGGCACGAATACGAACATTTCATCAGTCTGATCTAGCTCCAACACGAGTAGGAAGGGTCTCTGTGTGTAACCCACGGGCCACCACACACCCACCACCACCCAGGCACCCACCCGCCCACCACCACCCACCCACCCACACACCCCCACCACACACCCACCCACCACACGCCCATCACCCATCCGCCCACCACCCGCCCACCACACACACACCCACCACACGCCCATCACCCATCCGCCCACCACACACCCACCACACACCCACCCACCACACATCCGCCCACCACACCCCACCCACCCACACGCCCATCACCCATCCGCCCACCACACGCCCATCATACATCCGCCCACCACACACCCACCCACCACACGCCCATCACACATCCGCCCACCACACACCCACCCACCACCCATCCGCCACCACACACCCACCCACCACACGCCCATCATACATCCGCCCACCACACACCCCACCCACCACACGTCCATCACACACCCGCCCACCACACACCCGCCCATGGATGTTAAACGGGGGAGATGCACTGGAGGATGAATCACAACCAGCATTCATCTAGTTTTAGGCAAAGAATAATTCGTGAAACGTAGATGTAGGTACACGTAGCCTACATACGTACAGGTCCATGATAGCATTAAACATCCTCGACGCACATCGTGAAATGGCTGTGTAGCAAATAGATATTCAAATTACAGTTTCATAGCGCCCTAAACATTTCAGTTTAATATCAAGTCCATCTATAGAGTTAGAAAACAATGCTAGGCCATTCTAAGAGCTCAAAACAATTAGATATCGATGTGTAATACAGACAATCACGCTACTACTCTTTGCTGTGCCTTCAATAATGTCAACCTTAACGATATTCCTTGAGCCTCTGTAAGAGGTAATGAAGTGTACGACACTTTTACTCTCGGCAACATCAAGAAAGAGCTTTGGCAGCGCTACAATCGTATTTTGTGATGGCAAGCAGGGGCGGAGCTTAAATAAGTATAATTTTACTCCGGAAGGACACTACAAAATACGCCTATAGACCTGTTACAAAAGATAAAATTCCTCACCTAAACAACTGTACCTACTATGTCCACTTAGCCTGTAATAAAGAAATAAATTGTTATTAAGACCCTTCAATACACTGTATGAGACAATGTATCTCTGGACATTATGTGTAATTCTAGCATTACAGAGAAAGAGAAGGGAGATGGGGAAAGGGAAAGACAGGGGAGAGGAACAGAGAAGGGGGGGGGGGAGGAGAAAATGGGAAGGAGAGGAGAGAAGAGGAAGAGAATGTTACAATATTCTGGCATTACAATAGTACGTAATAATGATACTTTTTGGATAGTAGAAAGAGGAGGTAGAAGGGAGGATAGCAGAGGTGTGTAGGGCAGGGCAGGACGGTGTGGGTGGGTGACGGGGATTTTTTTTTTTTCTCTCTCTCTCTCTCTCTCTCTCTCTCTCTCTCTCTCTCTCTCTCTCTCTCTCTCTCTCTCTCTCTCTCTCTCTCTCTCTCTCTCTCTCTCTCTCTCTCTCTCTCTCTCTCTCTCTCTCTCTCTCTCTCTCTCTCTCCTCTAAAATTGGTACAAAGTCAAAGGTTTTTGCAAACCTACAGATACACTAGAGGTAAACGTCATATACCAAATTCATTATATATATACTACATTGATGTCATTTTCATATGATAGTTGGCCATTAACAACCTCTCCCAAACCAAACAAATTTTCTTTAGCTAGGTAGCTTAATAGGAATTGGGAATGATATAATAGTAATAAACATTATATAAATAACAATACTAATGATGATAATAATAGTATTAGTAATAATCATATTCTCATAGTGGAAAGAGGAGGTAAAAGGGAGTGGCAGTCTGGCATGGAGATTGTGTAATGCCCGTTATTCAGAAGAGATAGGATGGGAATTATTATCATATAATTCCCGGGTTATGTCCCGTAAGCAATTCAATCTTTTATTTTTCTCGTGTAAGTTTATCTTCTTTCTTCCTATCTTCCATTTCTCTCTTCCTTCCTTCCCTCACTCCCTCCCCCCCCCGACATTCCGCGTTCGAGTCAACATTCGTGGGATACTTATTTCGCGATCAGTGATAACTAATGGATTCAAAACTTTTCATCTCCCCTCACCCTCCTATCAGATCAAGGAACACTCCTAGATTCTTAATGTCCTTCAAAATAGTCACCATAGTGAGAGATCACGTTCATAAATGGATGTGTTAGTCGAGTTATTTGCTAAATTAAAAGTCGACCAAATTTATGGTTCGCCTCCATTACCACACCACTCTAAAAGACGTGTTCGGACACTGGACACGAACTTCAATAACACTTTCCTCGGTTATTGGATTAAACATATTAAATTCTTCTATATCAAAGTAACAGGACTGTATTATAGGCAGCCCTTTCTTAGGTACACTAGTTTCATTATTTAATTAGTTATTTCGGGATTATAAGCTCTTCAGGAGAGGCCAAGTTCAGGGTATCCAAACATTCCCCCCTTTTCCCGCGGGTCTTGGTTCACCCGAAAGGCACCAGGTATAAACTTCTTCATAGGAAGTTTTGGCAACACACTGGTGACTAAAGCGGTGGTATATTATTTCCTAAAAATAACAGCAACAGAATCTCACCTGGGAAAATAGCAAGATAGTCAAATTTCGGTAAATTTTCATACAGAAATCGATCATTATAGTAGGTTCATTAGATCTTTCCCCCATAAACCAAACACCCTACACACATGAACCATGACCATGTGGCAGTGAGCTGTAAGAAGCGAGCCGATACAGCCGTCACAGCCGTCGCCGCCACGCTCGCCGCCGCATGCAGCGCGCCTAAGCGCCCTTCACCGCCGCCACGGCCTGCCGCGCATCCCCGCCACACAGCGAGGCCGCATGCGCGCGCCTGGCCGCCACGCTCGCCTCAGCTCCGCCGCCCTTCACAGCCAGCCGCCGTAGCCGCTGTTCCTGTAGCCGCATCTAGTCGCCACCACTGATCTATATAACATGGATCGCGGATCTGGGCTAGCTGTGGCCGAGATACTGAGGTCACCAGCCGCCATCTTGTCATAACCAAAACAAATACATGGGCCGGCCAGGCAGTGGCTGGGTGTTGGCTGCTGGCATGTGATTGCCTATATTACCACCTACTACTACTACTACTATTACCACCTACTACTACCATTACCACCTACAACTACTATTAACACCTACTACTACTACTACTAAACTTCCAACCTAGTGCATCGTTGAACCTTCCAAGTCATTTATTTACGGTGATACACAGACAACAGGTGTGTTGCGAGGCCGTACAGGTATGTAGTGATAGGTGTCTTGCGAGGCCGTACAGGTGTGTTGTGACAGGTGTGTTGCGAGGCCGTACAGGTGTGTAGTGACAGGTGTTTTGCGAGGCCGTACAGGTGTATAGTGACAGGTGTGTTGCGAGGCCGTACAGGTGTGTAGTGACAGGTATGTTGCGAGGCCGTACAGGTGTGTAGTGACAGGTGTCTTGCGAGGCCGTACAGGTGTGTAGTGACAGGTGTGTTGCGAGGCCGTACAGGTGTGTAGTGACAGGTGTGTTGCGAGGCCGTACAGTGTGTAGTGACGTGTGCAGGCCGTACAGGTTGTGTGACAGTGTGATGTTGTGCTAAAGCGGAGAGGCTAAGAGTGCAGTGTTAGCCCCCGAGTGTGTGTGTGTCTGACCTAATGAGCGAACGCGCAGTTCTCGTCCACTATAACGGCGCCATCCCCGTACCGCTGCGGCCACAGGTACGGCGCGAGCCACAGTGGCCCATAGAAGCTACTCTCGGGGATTACAGGAAGTTTAAATTAATCAAAAACCTTTGGCCTAATCAAAAAACCTTTCTTAATTAGGTATATTGAATTGAAAGTAGTTAGTTTCGTAAACTGATTTTGAGTATTTTCGTACATACCTGGTGTCGTTTCGTAACTCTAGTAGTCAAGTTCAACTCTGAGCTGAGTGTACGAAACGACTATGGTTTCATATAGACTACGAAACAACTTTTGGTAATAATGGACGAGAGTTTTGCGGTCGTTTTAAGAGACATCAACAATTTTTTCTTGGCCTACAATAGGTGCTTGTTGCAATGGAGATATTTTTATTTTGCGCAACCCACCCCACAAAAAAAAAAAAAAAAATAATAATATTAATGAAACCTAACCTAACCTTATAGGTTTTAATGAAACCTAACCTAGCTAACCTTAAAGGTTTTAATGAAACCTAACCTAACCTTATAGGCTGTAATGAAACCTAACCTAACTTTAACCACAAGGTATACTTTTTTTTTCTTTTCATTTTCTTCGCAAAATAAAGCTATCTCCATTAGAACAAGCACCGCTTATTAGGAAGCGCTATGATCATTTGTATCATAACCGCACTCAGGTCTGCTTCCGTTCCCCACTAATTAGAGAGAACTGCAACTCCGAAATGCCAGTGGTCGCTGGCAGTTTTAACTCACAATTTGGTGAAAAGTTGGTCAACTTGAAAGAAAAATATGGGCTTATTCCACTGCACTTAAAACACACAAGTATAATATTAAGAACGATTTTCTTCTATATGTATATTGTATAGAAGCCTGATTCTGTAAAACATTGTATATAACCAAATAACCAAGGAGGTTATAGTTGAGGAGGCGAGGTAAATGCTACTCTATGATATTATATAGTCAATAACGAATGTTTAGAAGTTATCTTTACCTAGGCAGTCATATTTTCCTGTTATTATTGTGTATCAATCAGATAGAAAGCCTGGAAGTGCAATGAGTCGACGCGTGAAGTGGCAATGTTTTGATTCAATCTCCCCGCCACAATCTCCCCGCCCACCACTCCCCGCCGCGGCGTATCGCCTCCACAATTATAACCTACATTGTCGCAGCAGCAAGCTGATTTCGGCATTCCTTATTCTTCGTTTTTCCAAGGCATTGCTTATTGTATTTTGACAAGCGTTTGCCAGACGCAGCAGTAGGTACCCTACTGTCCTAGAAAACAGTGTGAACATCGCCCAAATTTTACATGCCACAATATACATGTAAAAAATATATTAAGCTTTGCTACACGAGGCGAGTAATTTGCATTAAATTGCTATTATAGAACGTTCCATCGTAATGCATGTCATCCATATAATTAGTAGAACAACAGAAGAACTATATTTTTTGGTTTTCAGATGCGGTGCATCAATGTTTATCGCGAAATTAATTTATGAAAAATATTAGTCGCGGAGGGAAAACACAGTAGACCAACCTTTGAGTTAAAACTGCCAGCGACCACTGGCATTTCTCGAGTTTCAGTTCTCTCTAATTGTTAACAAGTATAAAAAAATATACTTATATCTATATCTACTTATATAAAAAAAAGTATACCATATCGACCTTTATTTTTTTTTAACTAGTATTTGGATGACTGGAGTGGGTAGATGGATTAAGAGTGGATGGGCTGGGTGGGGATTGGGTGTGGGTGTGGGTGTGGGTGTGTGTGTAGTGTGTGTGGTGTGTGTGTGTGTGTGGGTGTAGGTGTGAGTGGGTGTGTGTGGTGGGTGTGTGGGTGTGTGTGTGTGTGTGTGGTGGGTGCGTGTGTGTGTGTGGTGTTACTCACAGGTGGAAAGATTTGCCACTTCCAGGTCCTGGTCTGTTTGTACAGGACATAGCAGCACAGCTTGGCATGACGAGGCGATAACACAGCCAGACAGCAAGCACAGCTTGGCATGACAAGGCGATAACACAGCCAGACAGCAACGCGAGCCGCAGAAACAAGGCTTTGTTTTGGTTACGGCAAGATGGCGGACAGTTGGAACCAGTGCTGAGCCAGGCTTCCGCGATCCATGTTATATAGATCAGTGGCCGCCACCCACACGCCTCGACACCGCCAACATGTCGAAGAAAGGACGTGAAGCCGCGTCGGGAGGGAAGTCCTGGATCTCTCTCAGCCTACCCACTGACGTCGTCATGAGTTACGCTAATAACCCCAGCGCTAAGAACATGTACATCATCGCCGCTGTGAGCGACATCGTGGACGCCACCTCCAAGAAGGGAGACACAGACTCAGGCAGGGACACGCTCCTAGTTTCCAAGATCCTAGAGGAGTTTCCAGACAAGAAAATGGTTACCTTCTCGGTTGTCCCGTCGCCTAAGGTAGCCGAGCCATACAGCGCCATATTATCCATCCACCGTCTGACCAAGGACGCCAGCGACGTTTGCTGCGTCGATAGCAAGAAGCTCGACGACATCTGCTTCCGCACTCTCAAGCTTCAAAACCCGACCTACGGAGACCTCCTAGAAGACTAATCGAGGAGTGTTCAGTGCAGTGTTAGTTAAGCATTAGTTAAATGTTAGAAAATCGAGGAAGAATTATTTTGAACATGAACATTGAAAATATATTTTATGAACTTGAAAGGTTAATACCTACTCTGTTTAGGGTAGTTGTAGCGTCACCCGGTTATTACTCTTGGGGAAATCAAATCGAAGTGTTAAATGTAAAACATGACCAGGATTCAAAACAAATTGAGGGTCAGTATGTTCTTAATATATCCAGGTAAGAGGTTGATTGGGATACCAGTCTCTCATTGAATTTCATTAACAGACTCAGTCTGGTTCGGTGAGTCTTCAAGGTATTTTAATTCAAGTTACAATCAACCCGACTTGTGGTGTATTCAGGTGAAGATTAAGCGAAAAGTGTTAGATGTAAATTACTGAGTCAAGGGTAGTGTAGGTCAGACTAGATGAAACAATTTGGTCTAGGAGATTTCTCATGTCTAGAAGTCGGAGTGTCTGGTTTTCACGGCTCAGCCTGGTTCAGTGGGAGGAGTATTTTAATTCGAGATAGTAGTACTGCTACTCACTACACAGTCAACCAGCTTGCGGTGTGGCGGATATTTCAGGACTTGTTGGGCTCTTATCATTTACCAGAGGCTAGCCGGCGTGCGCCTCTGGGATATTCCCCGCAACGAGAATACGGGTACTGAGTCAGGTTTTGACGACCACGTTACTACCCAGGTAGTAGGTTGATTGGGATATTTCCTTTCATTGAATATTCGTGTAATCTAAACACAAGCAGACACCCGTTTTCAAAGAATAGAAGAATTTCCATTAAATTCACTCTAAATTCGTCCCAGCACACCATCTCTTGACGCAGCTTTAAAACGGAGACAAAAGATCTGTGAGTAGTTAATTTGATATTGAAGAATTTAATTTTCCCGGAGAATAGACGTGTGTAATGCCCATTATTCAGAAGAGATAGGATGGGAATTATTATCATATAATTCCCGGGTTATGTCCCGTAAGCAATTCAATCTTCTATTTTTCTCGTGTAAGTTTATCTTCTTTCTTCCTATCTTCCATTTCTCTCTTCCTTCCTTCCCTCACTCCCTCCCCCCCCCGACATTCCGCGTGCGAGTCAACATTCGTGGGATACTTATTTCGCGATCAGTGATAACTAATGGATTCAAAACTTTTCATCCTCCCCTCACCCTCCTATCAGATCAAGGAACACTCCTAGATTCTTAATGTCCTTCAAAATAGTCACCATAGTGAGAGATCACGTTCATAAATGGATGTGTTAGTCGAGTTATTTGCTAAATTAAAAGTCGACCAAATTTATGGTTCGCCTCCATTACCACACCACTCTAAAAGACGTGTTCGGACACTGGACACGAACTTCAATAAC
Source organism: Chionoecetes opilio (assembly GCA_016584305.1). NCBI lineage: Eukaryota > Metazoa > Arthropoda > Malacostraca > Decapoda > Majidae > Chionoecetes > Chionoecetes opilio. The sequence continues at coordinate 78,230 of JACEEZ010000677.1, read as the reverse complement.
ACTTTCCTCGGTTATTGGATTAAACATATTAAATTCTTCTATATCAAAGTAACAGGACTGTATTATAGGCAGCCCTTTCTTAGGTACACTAGTTTCATTATTTAATTAGTTATTTCGGGATTATAAGCTCTTCAGGAGAGGCCAAGTTCAGGGTATCCAAACATTCCCCTCTTTTCCCGCGGGTCTTGGTTCACCCGAAAGGCGGCAGTCTCTCTCCCACTCCCCGACAGGTAAGACGTACGACGTTCGCTCCTATTCTCCCCCCCCCCCTTTCCTTGTTATAATATTGTTATCTATATTTCCAAATATGGGTACCGATGTTTAGTTTTCACTAACGTAAAGGAGGCCTGCCCCATCCTTATAATTATTATTAACGGAGTCTCTCTCCAACTCCCCGACAGGCGGACATCTAGGCCTTGACGCAAAGGGCCCGATACATGGTTTTTAGTGAAACACACACAACATTCTTACTCTTATATTCCCCCCTTATATCTTCCATGTATAATTATAAGTATTCAGCGGTATGTTACCTAAGTGAAGGATAATTTATCAATAAGGTTCAGGGAGGGAGGTTTATGCTCACCAGAGCTTACCTTCATCACATGGGAAGAGCTTCCTGTATCAGAGTGTAAAGGTTTTACTTATATCAGATTAGAGCTTTCCTGTGTTGGGATGGAGAGCTTTCTGATGTTGGATTAACACTTATATGTTTGTCTGTGATCTCAAACAAGAGACATACTACTTCAGCATGAATAAATAGGATGATGTTTTCAAATATAGTTCTTGTGTTTATTATAAAAAACCCAGGTGATTATTCTGCATTAGGACAGTAATTCCCCACACTTCCAAAAGAGTCAGCCTTATTCGGTATAATTCCACGTATCAATCACGACTACCAAGATAAATCTAATATTAATATTATTCAAACACGCCCAGGGAGTAACCCAGAGAACTACTCGCTTGAGCTGGTGGCAGCACTTCCCCTTAACTCATACCCTTTTCCCTTAACCTAAACTCCTACCCCTTCCCCTTAAATTCATCCCCATTTCATTACTCTCCGCAGCGAGAAGTGTTCATACTATAATAACATAGTGAAGTCATAAGACTAGTTTTCAATTCTCAATTCAAGTTGTAATCAAATGAAAAATCATAATCAATTAATATCATTCAAATAACAAAGGCACCAGGTATAAACTTCCTCATAGGAAGTTCTGGCAACACAATTGGAGAGTAGCAGAGCAGTGGGTAGGGAGAGCGGGTGTGAGTGAGGTCAGGTCAGGGCCGTCAGGGCAGGCCGCCGCAGGTGCGTGTGTGTGGGTGGGGGCCGGGTGGATTATCCTGGTGAGGCTCTGGGCATATTTTAGAATAGGCCACGATACAAAATCGTCGTTTTCTCGCACGACTGAAACTGACGTTACTAAGCTGCGCGTGGTTTAACCTATAGTGTCCATTAATCTTGATTCATCCATGGTTTTGTCCACGCGAGTCTGACTTGCGATCGCCAGTTTCACCCTCCCGGAGTGAGCTTGGAGCTCACTATTACCGATCTGTGGGTAATGCTGGGCCACCCCCCCCCCACCCAAAAAAAAATTACTCAAGGGGGTAAACCGCCCGAATTTGTCAGTGAAAAATTCCGGAGCAGTGAGGATTCGAACCAGCTAACCACAGAATGACGCGCCTACGCTCTTATCCACTTGACCACAGCGTGTGTGTGTGCGCGCGCGCATGTATACAGCTAACTTGCAACACAACGCTCATGTCCTGCCTGTCACATAAGATAAATAGGCCAGCATGAGGAGCACCGCCACTGCAGGAACAGATAGAGCACTGCTGCTGAACAGCAAAAGCCGACATTCCATTTGACCCTATAACCAACAAGCGACAATTAAGGGCGTGCACGCGTAAGAACACTGAGCATTGTGCTCCATTCTCTTGTTGATTATAAAAACAGTCTCTGCTTCCCACGTTGCCAGGCACACAAGGAAGGAAATGGGGAAGGGGGGTCAGTAAAAATTAGATGTCTATGCAACGTAACAACATGCACGATGGCTTGCCAAGAGTGTAGGCGTCACTCGTTGCTTGGGCTGCGGAGGGGCGGGCGAGGTGTGTGCATCAGCGCCAGGCATTACTGTGTTGGAAAGGAACTGTAGTGAAAACAGGCTTTGACAACGTATGTACCCAGTGCTGAAAATATGAGCTAAACAAACTGCAGCAACCAGTGTAGGCAAGTTGTCAAAAATGTTAGACCCGCATAGGTGAACGATCCTTTTCGAAACTCACACTGCCGCAGCTTTCCTTATCTATTTCCATTTCTGCTAATGTTTTGTTCCTCGCGTAGCATTCACGGCGCCTACCATGTGGCTGACCCGCGGCCTTAGGGGATGGGGAGCTAAGGGCGTGACGAAGGCCAAGGCGTGGAGAACACCCGAGGTTTTATTCACCCCGAAAATTCACCGTGACCTTGGCAATGGCAATGGGCGACCAGCTTCCCCAGCACAACAGCCGCTTTCCTGTTACCACCCGACCACCACCACCACTCACTGTCACTGCTGCCGCGCCCCTCCACACAAGCCTTCCACCCCACTCATCCACCACCACCGAAACCTATCCACCACCAACATGTCTCTACTGTCAGAGGAAAAGGCAAAGTTCACTGCACCTGGTGACCTATCAACAAAGGTAACTATGTTTCGTACGTGTTCAATACTATTAAATGACAAGCTCTACAGTGGTGCATCTTAAAGGGAGACAGTGTATGGGTGACTACTAATGGGAATGTTGGGTCTGTGAACACGGGGAGGTGGTTATGTAACTTCTTATTTCTCAGAGATGAGTCACAACACTTCCGTGACATGTTTATCTTCCGTTGTCATGGGAACGACGATGGAGATAAGCGCGATATGATAGATTGTCAGAGCCCCGCCCCTAAGTAAGGTCTGCTGCAATTAAACGTTAGCGTAGCGGTTCTTTATATGTTATTTAGGAATAGACTGTAGTTATACTTTCTTCCAATGTTATCAGTTTACCCAGAGAAGTGGAATAATTAGGGGGTCATTGGGAAAATTATGCTATTATTCCAGATGAACACTGAATTCACTTTGGTGGACGAAACTATTTTTTTCTGATGAGTTCTGATGTATTTTGAATTAATCTGCTAACCGTTTCTGTCGCAATCTTTTTTATATTTTTTAAAAGTTAGATAAAGGTTAGGTTTTTTTTTTTTTTTTTTTTTTTTTTTTTTATATATAGTTAGATAAAGGTTAGGTAAGGTATAGGTTAGGTTCAATTTATTTCTTTTTTGTAATTTTTGCAAAAAAAAAAAAAATAATATTTGCGACAGAAACGGTTAGCAGATTCATTCAAAACACATCAAAACTCACCAGAAAATATTTTTTTCGTCCACCAAAGGAAGTTCGGTGTTCATCTGGAAATTTACCAAAATTATATACATAGCATAATGTAAGAAGATTAAATTCGGAAATGGATGTAACTGGTAAGCTATATTTAGACAAGTGTTGGAGTGGAGGCGAAGAAGCATTAGGGTAATTATCTCCTTCACCCCCACTCCAACACTTGTCTAAATATAGCTTACCATACATCCATTCCCGAATTCAATCTTCTTACACTATGCTATGTATTTATTTTCCCAATGACCCTCTTATTATCCCACTTCTCCGGGTAAACTGATGACATTGGAGGAAGTAGCTATAACTAATTCCTAAATAACATATAAACCCAGTATTAATTATGCAAATCATCTAAATACAAACTCCACGAAATTCCTGAGAACAAGTTAGAGTTCTAGTAATCACCAAAGTACTGTTATCTTGACTGTGTTAACTATTCATGTTCTATGGATAACTGTGCTTTGTTTATATTTGAACGATATTAAAGTGTAAAACCTGCCAAAAACTACTGACAAAGATTTTAAAATGTTAAACTCATGTATATTAATTACTGTAATTGCTCTTATATCTCCCTCTTTCAGTATTACCCTGTTCATTCACCTTTTTACCATCCTCTCATACCCATATACATGTCGCTACTGCATCATATTTTTGCACTTTTATCAAAATATTCTGTCCCAACCTTTTTCTTGACACCTCTCCATTTTCAGAACTCACATTTAATTCCTTTCATAGAAAACATTGTACAATCAGAGCTGTGTACTCACCTCCCTGCTCCCCTTCAGTATAAGGTGAAGGAGGTGCATCGCTACATGGTGGACTGCATGACAGCTGTGGGCACCCCCAAGGGCCACGCAGCTGCCCTGGCAGACGTGCTCGTGGCAGCTGACTGCCGCGGCCACTTCAGCCATGTACTTAATCGTCTGGGTAAGAGAGAGGGGTTAAAAGCCGTGACGATGTATACATGTTCTACAAATGTTTGTGGAATCATAATAAAATGTATCAAATGATTTAGAAATATGTAAAAGTAATATGTAAAAATATAATTAGGAAATAAGTAATTTTTTGTATGACTTTTTTTTTTTTACAATTTTGTGAGACTTTTTCTGAGGGTTTCTGAGTGTCAAGTAGGACGGCACATGTGCCTCACCCTACTCCATCCTTGAGACAGTCTTTGATCAGACCTAATACTCTTTGCCTTTCTGAATAGCATCAGTAATATTGAAGTCTTGCCACTGGTAACCAGATCAGAGCAGCCACTGGAGTGCACTCCAAGAACATCTTGTCTTTTCAGAGATGTATGTGAATGATGTGAAGCAGAAGATATGTAATGGAGGCGCCGTGCCTTCCATCACCAAAGAAAGTGTCTCCACGGCACTGGTCCACGGCAACAATGGCCTCGGACCCGTGGTGGGCAACTTCTGTATGGACCTTGCCGTCAAGAAGGCCAAGGAGACAGGCATTGGTTGGGTCTGCACGCGAGGTGTGTCTAGTGGCGTTGGCCTTGCTCTCACTGCTATCTTTTTGGGGAGGCAGTATCATCAATTTCCCTTCTAACCTGGCCAGTGTCCTTAGCATGAAATACATATGTGAAGGTAAGGTATACTCATAAATTTGTGTATGCTATGAAAATTGAAACTTGTTGGTATGTTGTTACAATGTCCTCCTCCTTCAGGCAGCAACCATTACGGCATTGCTGGTTGGTACTCCATGAGGGCCAGCAAGGAGGGACTCTTGGTAAGGCCACACTGATAGCAATACTAAACCTCATTTGCATTAGGGTTATATAATGAATCCTCAAGAATGCTACAAGTGAGGGTAAATAATACATAGTACATACAAGTGAATTCAATAGTTTGTAGGGTCATGAAAGAGAATATACAAAGAAAAAGTTGCCACTAAAAACATATGAATGATATGCTAATATATATCTGAATGACTAGTAGATTAGGTATACTAAAGTGTAAACACTATTTATAATTATAAATTATGTTCCAAATGAAATTCTGCATTAAACTCCAAAAACTTTAGTAGTAAAATAAGTTGATGGTATAATGCATTAAGTCCATACACACCTTTGTCTCTGCAGGGCATGAGCGTGACCAACACCTCGCCCCTCGTGGCTCCCACCCGCGCCAAGAAGGTGAAAAGTTCCTCGTGCTTTCTCCAGTCTCATGTGTCATATGAAAATATACTACATATAGGCTTCTTGATTTTTTCACACTTGTTGCAAAATTATGTAGCGAGGGCAGATCTTTCTTAGTCTTTGACAGTCAGCATGCACACTCTGCTTTGGCGAGTATCTGTTCTCTGTTGGATAAACGGTATTTATTGTTAAAACAAATTCAAATTTCCTTTGCCTGGCTAGGGATTCAAACATCAGCCCCAGTAGCTGTGAACCAAGAGTGCCATATATTTACTACAGCATCAAGTTGCAAATAAATTTTATAGGAAGATGTAATTTACTGAACATTGAAAACAAATACTTCAAAGTAATTTGTTCAAAGAATGCAAGTACAAAATTACAGTTAAGGTTTGACTTACATGTAGTGTTTCTTGATGTGTGCAGCCAGCCCTGGGCACCAACCCGCTCTCCGTCGCCGCGCCGGGAAAGGACGGGGACGACTTTGTGCTGGACATGGCGACCTGTGTGGTGGCCGTGGGCAAGGTGAGGTGTTGAGGGGCATGTGCAGGACGTGTGAGACTGATCTTTCTAATCACAGTATCATTTTCCCCGACTTTAGGGGTTTCGGTGAAACTTTTGCTGTTGCCCTTGACATATCAAAAGCTTTTGATAGAGTCTGGCACAAATCTTTAATTTCCAAACTACCCTCATTCAGTTTCTATCCTTCTCTCTGTACCTTCATTTTAAGTTTCCTTTCAAACCATTCTATTGCAGCTACTGTAGACGGACATTGTTCTTCTCCTAAATATATCATTAGTGGTGTTCCCAGGGTTCTGTCCTATCACCCACTCTCTTTCTATTATTCATTAATGATCTTCTAAGTCTTAACTCAAAGCCCTATCCACTCCTACGCTGATGATTCTACCCTGCATTTTTCAACGTCGTTCATTAGACGTCCAACTCAACAGGAACTAAGTGATTCACAGAGAGATGCCACCGAACGCCTAACTTCTGATCTTTCTATTATTTCTGATTGGGGCAAAGCAAACCTTGTTTTGTTCAATGCCTCAAAAACCCAATTTCTTCACCTATCTACTCGACAAAACCAACCAGATAACTATCCCCTCTTCTTCAATGACACTCAACTGTCTCCTCTACAATGAACATTCTAGGACTATCCTTTACTAAAAATCTGAACTGGAAATCTCACATCTCATCTCTTGCTAAAACAGCTTCTAAGAAGTTAGGTGTGCTGTGGCGTCTGCGTCCTTTTTTTCTCCCTCCCAATTGCTTGCTCTCTACAGGGGCCTTATCTGCCCATGTATGGAGTATGTCTCACATGTTTGGGGAGGATCCACTCATACAGCTCTCCTAAACAGTGTTGAGTCAAAAGCTTTTCGTCTCATCAGCTCGTCTCCTCTGACTGACTGTCTTCAATCTTTAAATCACCGCCGCAATGTTGCTTCTCTTGCTCTCTTCTACCGTTATTTTCATGCTCACTGCTCTTCTGAACTTGCTAACTGCATGCCTCCCCCACTCCCGCGGCCTCGCTGCACAAGACTTTCTACTCATTCCCATCCCTATTCTGTCCATCTTCCTAATGCAAGAGTTAATCAGTATCTTTATTCTTTCATCCCTTTCACTGGTAAACTCTGGAACTCTCTTCCTGTTTCTATTTTTCCACTTTCCTATGACTTAAATCTTTTCAAAAGACGAGTAACAAGACACCTCCCGAACTAAATTGGCCTACCCCTTTGTTTTTATTTTATTCTCTTACTGTCTTCTTTATAGGGACTGGCAACTAAGTGGGCTTTGTGTTACCCATTTTTGTTGTGCCCTTGGCCAGTTCCCTGTGATGTAAAAAAAAAAAAAAAAAAAAAAAAAAAAAAAAAAAAAAAATGTTCCGATGTGAAATAGCCTTACACATTACTTTTTAAGACTTCCTAAATTTTCAGAAAACAGAAATCCATTTATTAAGGTTCTTTCACATATTAATTTGATGTTTATTGGCTATGCAAAGTAGTTTTGATTATGATTGTATACATGTCTGCATCATTATGAAGTATACTTTTTTCACTTTTTACTTTACTGCCTGTAATCTAATATAACTTGCTAACTCTTAACTTTTCTTTCATATCTAAGGTGAATAGTAATCAAATGTTTGATACCTTATTTTCATCACACTGAGGCTGGCCAAGGGCAGGGAAAAATAAAGGCCCACTTAAGTGCCAGCCCCCTAAAAGCAGACAATAAGAAAGCGTACTGTATATTGTGAATACTGTGAGGACTGGCTGGGGTCACATTAGAATGGCGAACGAATTGCTCAGCTTTTGCTGCTGAGACATCAAAGAAACGTGGCAGGTCCTGTGGTGCATGTTTTCTGACTCGTAAAGTTAAACAAAAAATGAGAACATAAGAACCTAAGAAAATAAGGAAGCTACAAGAGGCCGCGAGACCTACACGAGGTAGTTCCTGTTACTTAAACCTACCTACATCCATGAATTTATCCAGACTCCTTTTAAAGATCCCTATTGACTCCACACTGACCACCTGACGACCGAGTCCATTCCAATCATTTACCATCCTATTTGTGATCCAGTTTTTCCCTATTTCCTTTTTAAATCTGCTTTTCCAGTTTGAATCCGTTATGGTGTCGTAAAAATGTAAAAATGTGTTGTATTTGCGTTTGTCATGCACGGACCCGGGTATTTCACACAGTGGCGGCAATCCATGTCTCCATCTTTTAGAACATTGTCTCTCGGGTCCACTTTTTACAAGGGACTACTGTATGTATGTATATGTCGGTAAACCTGTTCAGCATCCTTGCCTCTACTAAACCGCTTTTCCTCTATAAACTTAAACTTTTTTCCCTTGCACATTGCCTTGTCATGCTCACTAACACCTTGCACTTTTACCTTCACTAGGTGGAAGCTTCTCTCTAGGTGGGTATGATGTTCACACTGTAATGGTATATTTAAGACAATTTGCAAATGCATGGCTTAAAAATTCAGACTTTTGCCTGACTTTGTTTCCTCGGTATATTTTGAATCAGGACCATATTAACTGTGAAAACATTGTGCATGTTAGCCACCTAATGAAAAAAAAAATTGTATTCAACTTTTGTGGAAACGGCAACAAAATAACATTGTATCCATTCCCTTCAAGATTGAAATAGAACGCAGGAAGGAGAACCCCATTCCTGAAGGTTGGGCCCTGGACAAAGATGGAAAGCCCACCACCAATGCCACTGAAGGCATGCAGGGCGCCCTGATGCCCCTTGGAGGCACAGAGCTGCATTCCGGCTACAAGGGTTTCGGCCTTGGCATGTTGGTCGAGGTCTTTTGTGGCATAATGTCTGGTTAGTATGCTACTCACTCCATCTTTTGTTTCTTTACATTTACAAAAGGACAACTTCTTCAGTAAACATAAATATTTTGAAGTTGTTTTTTGCAGCAAATAAATGTCATTGTAACCTTAAAATTATGTTATGTCTAACATATCTGCCTGTGAAAAGTAGCCACCCAGTAAGTAGTCCTGGGGCCAGAGGTCAGAATTCAAATCAAGAACTCTGGACTACATTTATACCAACTTCTTTTCACATCCATCACTGATGCCAGGCGGTCAGTATGGACCTAATGTGAGAAGGTGGATGCAGACAGACAAGGAGGCAGACTTGGGCCAGGCCTTCATGGCGCTGGATCCGTCTTTCTTTGCCCCGGGTTTTGAGGATCGCCTGGGTGACCTCATGAACCACTGCCGCAACATGGAACCCGTGAGTTGGCCATACATGTACATCTATTACTACCGTATTACCTGCAGGCTCTGAACTCTTATACAATGGGTGACATACACAGCAGTCAAGCATGTACCGGTAACCTGCTGAATTTGCTTGAAATTTCCCGTCTTCTGATGTAGCTTTTTTTTCTTATCCCTTACCTGTTTTGCACCTTTTGTGGTGTGGCATAAACCATTTCTGGTGTTCCATGGCAAGGCTTTTCACACACACACATACACACACACACACACACACACACACACACACACACACACACACCACACACACACTTGCCTGCGTGGCTCGGTGTCTCTAGGCGGTGGCTCTATAACACAGTGCACCATTCTGTGGTCCCATGTTCAATCCCCTCTCGCTCAAGGGAATTTATTACTGACAAATACAGGCAATTACTATCCCCCTGTCTCAATACCATAGCTAATGATTTATAACTTCAACATCTTTTATGCATTTCCCTGCACCTTTTGTTCAACAAGCACACATCTTGACCACTGCATATATAGCAATGCAAATCTTATCAAATGGCTTTCCACTTGTGTTTCAGGCTGATCCCAGTAAGCCTGTTCTTGTTGCTGGAGACCCGGAGCGTCAACACATTGGCAAGGTGGAAGAGGAGGATGGCATCACTTACCACATCAATCAGATCAACGACTCGGTAAGCGTTGGAATACAAAAAAATTCCTTGCCAATCTTGACTTCAAATGTTTCTCATGATATATTGTATGCTATTCTTCATTGTTACTTGTCTTAGATGAATTTATCTGTGCCAAAAGTCATTTAATGTTGTTTCTTGGCCTTTCAGTGGAAGCTGGCCAAAGCCTTGAACGTAAAGCCAATGCAATGAAGTGCTGTGTCACGGAAGACCACAATCACCTGTTATTCTCGGCCAGGCTCAAGACATTGAAGTGTTCATTTGCTTTCTCATGCTTGAAGTCATGTTGCATTTAATCTGTTTTCCTGTCAGGCAATTATAATATGTTTATAAAAGCATGAATATTTTTCATTTTTCATTGTTTCCAAGATGCATGTTTTACAGTATAGTATTGCACGTTAATGCTTAACGGTTTCATTTGAATGCTTTATCTATTACAAAAGTTATCAAGCTCTTTTTTGGCCAATACTGATGTATGCAATCCATGTGTTCAGATATATTCTATGCAGTTCACGTAAAGTGAAGACCTAGAGTCCCATACATCCAAACGCTATATGAAAACATCAACATTTCACATACATGAGCATTTCAATTCCATTTCCTCATGCTACGTATTGTGATAATCATGTCTTGAACCGACATTTGCACAGTAAAAAGAGTGCAACAATCTTAATGCCTGATATTGGTTTCATTGCTCAAGTCATTTAGATGCTATTTTCTTAGTCATTTAGTTGTGTTTGTGATAAAACTGCATAAATTAATAATCACTGCAATGAAGTATGCCAAAAATTCTTCACATGAAACTTTCATGGGGTGTTATGATAAATAAGCTTCAGTTATGTCGGTATTTCCAAAAGCTTGGTTAGTGGGGGCACTTTAAATAGCAGTCATAAATATACCAGTATTGGTCCATGTACATAGGGAACCACACATGTATGAATATATTATACCAGTTGACACCTTTAGTGGTGTCCTAGTCATGAGGGTCTCTTACCTTGCAGTTGAGTTTCTATCATGGTGTAGGCCTTCACACTGGGAGAGTGTGGAGAGATACATTCAAAGCACCAAAAGACAAGTGCAAGAAGGCAACTGATACCCTTGCCATCTATCAAACCTTCCTAGTTTAGTATTTTCCCAAACATACAGATCCAAAGTTCAAAATCTACATTTGGGGAGAACATTACAAACAATTTTAGTTTTGCAAGATAATGATCGACGAATGATTTTTTCTTTAGTATAATAAGTTGTTATGTGTTGCCAGAATTTTGTGGGTTTCGAAAAGACTTTAAAACTTATTGTATCTTATGACCGATACAAAAAAAAATCCCACCGCAAAACTACCAGTGTGTTGCTGGTAATCCTATGGGGAGTTTATAACTGGTCAACGTTACTTGAATGATATTAATTGATTATGATTTTTCATTTGATTACAACTTGAATGGAGGATTTAACTTAGTCTTATGACTTCACTATGTGATTATAGTTTGACCACTTCTAGCTGCGGAGAGTACTGAAATGGGGGATGTATTTAAGGGGAAGGGGTAAGGGTTTAGGTTAAGGGAACAGGGTGTGAGTTAAGGGGATGCTGCCACCAGCTCAGGCGAGTAGTTCTCTGGGTAACTCCCTGGGCGCGTTTGAATAATATTAAGATTAGATTTATTTTGGTAGTCGTGATTGATACGTGGAACTATACCGAGTAAGGCTGACTCTTTTGGAAGTGTGGGGAATTACTGTCCTAACACAGAATAATCACCTGGGGGTTTTATAATAAACACAAGAACTATATTTGAAAACATCATCCTATTTATTCATACTGAAATAGTATGTCTCTTGCTTGAGATCACATACAACATATAAGGGTTAATCCAACACCGGAAAAACTCTAATCGGATGTAAGAAAAAACCTTACCACTTGATAGGGGAAATCCTCCCTGTGAAATGAAGCTGAGCTCTAATGAGCATAAAAACTTCCTCAATGAATCATTCTCAGAATTATCACCTATGTCCGTATCAACTGAGCACTATAGGTATACATTGAATATATATATATATAGGAAAGAAAATGTGAGAGTAATGAGTTGTGGTGTGGGTTCATAAGACCATGTGGCCTGAAGAGGAAAGGAGCGAGTCACTCCCGTCGAAGCCTCTCCCTACGGGAAAGATGGGTTGAGACTCTCCCGTCGAAGCCTACAATGAAGTGTAGAGACGACTCTGTTAATAACACTTATAAGGATGGGGCAGGCCTCCTATGCGTTAGTGAACTGAACAACAGTACCTATATATGAGCATATCGATAGATATATCATACCAAGGAAGGGGGGAAACAGGAGCGAGGTGCAGAGGTCTTACCTACAATGAAGTGTAGAGACGACTGACTCCTCATGGTGGTTAAGGCGAAGTTGGGATGAAAAGGAATGTTCGAATTCTATGATATTGGTCTCTCCTGAAGAACTTATAGACCCTAGATGACCAATTAACTAATGAAACAAGTGTAACTATGAACGGGCTGCCTATAATACAGTTCTGTTACTTTGATATAGAAGAATTTAATATGTTTAATCTAATATCCGGGGAAAGTGTTATTCTCGTTCGCTCACGCACACGAACGCACTTTGTTGAGAGACGAGGTAGTGAAGTGGAACCATAAATTTGGTCGACTTTTAATTTAGCAAATAACTTTACTAACACATCCATGTATGACCGTGAACTTTCACTATGGGGACTATTTTGAAAGACATTAAGAATCTAGGAGTATTCCTTGATCTGATAAGATAGTTGGGGAAGGATGAAAAGATTTGAACCCATTAGTTATCACTGATCGCGGAATAATTATTCCACGAATTTTGACTCGCACCCGGCATGTCAGGGGGGGGGGGTGGAGAAGGGAAGAAAGAAATGGCGGGGAATGAAGGAAAGAAGATAAAAAAAATGGTGCGTAGGAAGGAACGAAGATGAAAAAAAATGGCGGATAAGAAAGAAGGGCGATGAGTCACCCGTGAAACTAAAAAAATGAACTGCTTACGAGACATAACTCGGGAATTATATGATAAATATTCTCAGTCTATCTCTCCCGAATAATGGGCATTACACACGTCTATTCTCCGGGAAAATTAAATTCTTCAATATCAAATTAACTACTCACGGATCGTGTTTCCGTTTTAAAGCTGCGTCAAGAGGAGGTGTGTATGGGACGAATTTAGAGTGAATTTAATGGAAATTCTTCTGTTCTTTGAAAACGGGTGTCTGCTTGTGTTTAGATTACACGAATATCCAATGAAAGGAAGTATCCCAATCAACCTGATACCTGGGTAGTGACGTGGGTGTCAAATCCTGACTCAGTCCCTACCTTTTCAACGCAAGGTTCGTCCCATGGGTGCTCGCCGGCTACTCTCAGGTTAGATAACGAGAGCCTTACGCGTCCTGAAAGGCCCGCCACACCGCAAGCTGGTTGACTGTGAAGTGAGAAGCAGTACTACTATCTCGAATTAAAATACTCCTCCCACTGAACCAGGCTGAGCCCGTGAAAACCAGACACTCCGACTTCTAGACATGAGAAATCTCCTAGACCAAATTGTTTCATCTAGTCTGACACTACACTACCCTTGACTCAATAATTTACATTTAACACTTTTCGCTTAATCTTCACCTGAATACACCACAAGTCGTGTTGATTGTAACTTGAATTAAAATACCTTGAAGACTCACCGAACCAGACTGAGTCTGTTAATGAAATTCAATGAGACTGGTATCCCAATCAACCTCTTACCTGGATATACTAAGAACATACTGACCCTCAATTTGTTTTGAATCCTGGTCAATGTTTTACATTTAACACTTTTCGAATTGATTTCCCCAAGAGTAATAACCGGGTGACACTACAATTACCCTACCGAGTAGGTATTAAACTTTCAAGTTCATAAAAATAAATTTTCAATGTTCATGTTCAAAATAATTCTTCCTTGATTTTCTAATTTAACACTATTGGATACCGAACTTTTCCATCTTGTTGTTGATGGGTGGCATCATGGGTCTTGTTGACGCCCGGTACTTCTTGATGGCCTTCAGCTCTTCAAAACGTTTCAGGAACTCTTGTAGGTTCTTGGAAACTAAGAGTGTGCCCATTCCTGAGCCGGTGTCGCTGCATCCTCCGTCTCCGTAGCTGTTTGGGCTACCGCTGTTGCTCTGCTGGTTGTTGCGGGAAACACGGTGGCGGCGGACAGGCAGTTCAGACGCCCTTGATACCCTGCACGGCAATTATGTACAGGTTCTTTGGCGCCTGGGGTTGTCAGCGCAGCTCATGTCGGTGACGGGTAGACCGAGGGGGATCCAGTACTTCCCTCCCGACGAGGCTTCACGCCCTCTCTTTGCCATGGTGGTGGTTGCGGCTAGATGTGGCGTCTGTAGCGGCTAGGAACGGCGGCTACGGCGGTGAAGCGCTGCATCGATGGGGCGGATGTGGCGGCTGTAGCGGTGAAGGGCGGCTGTAGCGGTGAAGGGCGGCGGCGGCGGCGAGCGTGGCTGCTAGGCGTGCGGCAGGCCGTGGCGGCGGCTAGATGCGGCTACAGGAACAGCGGCTACGGCGGCTGGCTATGAAGGGCGGCGGAGTTGAGGCGAGCGTGGCGTCGAAAGGCGGCGGCGGCGGCGAAGGGCGGCGGCGGCTGGCTCGCTTCTTACAGCTCACTCCCACATGGTCATGGTTCATGTGTGTAGGGTGTTTGGTTTATAGGGGGGGAGATCTAATGAGCCTACTATAATGATCGATTACTATATGAAAATTTACTGAAATTTTACTATCTTGCTATGTATTTTCCCAGGTGAGATTCTGTTGCTGTTATTTTTAGGAAATAATATCCCACCGCTATAGTCACCAGTGTCATGCCAGAATTTTGTGGGTTTCGAAAAGACTTTAAAACTTATTGTATCTTATGACCGATACAAAAAAAAATCCCACCGCAAAACTACCAGTGTGTTGCTGGTAACTCCTATGGGGAGTTTATAACTGGTCAACGTTACTTGAATGATATTAATTGATTATGATTTTTCATTTGATTACAACTTGAATGGAGGATTTAACTTAGTCTTATGACTTCACTATGTGATTATAGTTTGACCAATTCTCGCTGCGGAGAGTACTGAAATGGGGGATGTATTTAAGGGGAAGGGGTAAGGGTTTAGGTTAAGGGAACAGGGTGTGAGTTAAGGGGATGCTGCCACCAGCTCAGGCGAGTAGTTCTCTGGGTAACTCCCTGGGCGCGTTTGAATAATATTAGGATTAGATTTATTTTGGTAGTCGTGATTGATACGTGGAACTATACCGAGTAAGGCTGACTCTTTTGGAAGTGTGGGGAATTACTGTCCTAACACAAAATAATCACCTGGGGGTTTTATAATAAACACAAGAACTATATTTGAAAACATCATCCTATTTATTCATACTGAAATAGTATGTCTCTTGCTTGAGATCACATACAACATATAAGGGTTAATCCAACACCGGAAAAACTCTAATCGGATGTAAGAAAAAACCTTACCACTTGATAAGGGAAATCCTCCCTGTGAAATGAAGCTGAGCTCTAATGAGCATAAAAACTTCCTCAATGAATCATTCTCAGAATTATCACCTATGTCCGTATCAACTGAGCACTATAGGTATACATTGAATATATATATATAGGAAAGAAAATGTGCGAGTATGAGTTGTGTGTGGGTTCATAAAACCATGTGGCCTGAAGAGGAAAGGAGCGAGTCACTCCCGTCGAAGCCTCTCCCTACGGGAAAGATGGGTTGAGACTCTCCCGTCGAAGCCTACAATGAAGTGTAGAGACGACTCTGTTAATAACACTTATAAGGATGGGGCAGGCCTCCTATGCGTTAGTGAACTGAACAACAGTACCTATATATGAGCATATCGATAGATATATCATACCAAGGAAGGGGGGAAACAGGAGCGAGGTGCAGAGGTCTTACCTACAATGAAGTGTAGAGACGACTGACTCCTCATGGTGGTTAAGGCGAAGTTGGGATGAAAAGGAATGTTCGAATTCTATGATATTGGTCTCTCCTGAAGAACTTATAGACCCTAGATGACCAATTAACTAATGAAACAAGTGTAACTATGAACGGGCTGCCTATAATACAGTTCTGTTACTTTGATATAGAAGAATTTAATATGTTTAATCTAATATCCGGGGAAAGTGTTATTCTCGTTCGCTCACGCACACGAACGCACTTTGTTGAGAGACGAGGTAGTGAAGTGGAACCATAAATTTGGTCGACTTTTAATTTAGCAAATAACTTTACTAACACATCCATGTATGACCGTGAACTTTCACTATGGGGACTATTTTGAAAGACATTAAGAATCTAGGAGTATTCCTTGATCTGATATGATAGTTGGGGAAGGATGAAAAGATTTGAACCCATTAGTTATCACTGATCGCGGAATAATTATTCCACGAATTTTGACTCGCACCCGGCATGTCGGGGGGTGGGGGGGGGGATGGAGAAAGGAAGAAAGAAATGGCGGGGAATGAAGGAAAGAAGATAAACAAAATGGCGCGTAGGAAGGAAAGAAGATGAGAAAAAATGGCGGATAAGAAAGAAGGGCGATGAGTCACCCGTGAAACTAAAAAAATGAACTGCTTACGAGACATAACTCGGGAATTATATGATAATAATTTTCAGTCTATCTCTCCCGAATAATGGGCATTACAGTTACTCGTTCACTTATTTGTTACATGATACATGTACGTATAATGACCCTGAATCTAAGCTCATCAGTTCATAGTAATACAAAAAGTACTACTATGTAACTACTGAACTGTACTAGTACTACTTTCCCGCTGGAGCAAAGTGCTTAACAGCTTTGATCCTGCTTGGTGCTTAAACTAACATTTCATCCTCGGAAGTTAGGAGCCACATATTAGCTGTCTGACAGACTGACCACTTAAGAATTACTCGAGCCAAGGCAGACCAGCCTTGCCTGCCTCATGAGGGATACTGTATGGCATATCAATACATTAATAATATTTCAAAAGCAATTTTAATCTTGGTTTAATTTTCCTTCTCGAAATTTCCTGTTCTTAATGTAATGAAAGACTTATTGTTTACCCAGCCTGCAGCCTGGTCCTTCAGAGCCTGTGGTCCTTCAACAGGCTTGTCAAGATCCACCTCTCACACGGGAGTCATTGGAGACACATTGAGCAGCTTGGCTGTTTGCCACTGCGAGAGAATACAAAGAGAATCAAGAGTTTGAAATGATATGCTAAAATGTCAAGAAAGCTCTATATTCTAAATCAGAAATCTAAACCACACTTATTTTTTTCACTGCTCCATGCTGGATGAAATTCCAGCTCCCGAGAACACCTTAACCATACACCATAAGCTACATACACTGTAACAGTTCTTAAAGTTCTAGTAAGGCAGAAAACGTAATGTAAAAAAATTGTTTGCATTCTGACCAATGTTGGGCAAAAGACATCTGAAAAGAGTCAAATCAAAGTACGTACACATTCTGTGGCCTGATTGGGGTGGTAGGTGATGCCTCCCTCGTCCTTCACCCTCTGACTGTGGGCTTGTTCCGGGTCTCCAGCCGCCAACACGGGCTTACTGGGATCTGCCTGGAGAAGGAAGGTCTGTTTTGTACTTCTTACCTCACAAGGGTATCATCATTGAGACTGCTAGCCCCTTCACTTATGATAAACTGCAAGCAGAACTTAACCCTTACACGCCCAGATCTTTCCTTTGCTATAAAAAAATGGATGTTGTCGAGCCATAAAATTACGAAAAGTAACTGAATATACCAAATTAGTTAGTCGACAAGGATACTAAACAGTTCATATCTATAAAATATTGCTTATATTCATTAAAAATCGTGTAATGGTAGCTAAATTACAATGGAAATTACATTCTGGGTCTCAAGGGGTTAAAGAGCATCAACTTTTTATAGTGATGCATTAATTTAAAAAAAGACGGATGGTTACAAAACAACTGCTTCATTTTCAAAGTACTGCCTTGCTATGCACTACACTTGCCTGACAGAATGCCACACAATATCTCCACCATCATGCCCAGACCCGTGCCCTTGTAGCCCGACTGCATCTCTGTTCCTCCGAGGGGCAGCAGAATGCCACTGGTTGCCGCGCTGGAGGGATCAGAGGTCATCTGCCCTTTCTCATCCACCATCCAACCCAGAGGGATGGACTCCTTCTTAAGAAGAGCCAATTCAACCTTAAAGTAGAGAAGCCACTGTTAAACAGTGCTCTAAGCAAGGCTCCAGTATCTATGAAGATTTTTCCCGTTGCTTTAAAACTCTACATCCCACGGTAATATCTCAATAAGAGAATTTTTTAAATTTATATTGCAATAAGCATAGATAATACTGTTCAAAGGAAACAAATAAATACTGAAGTACACATAATTTAGCCGGGCTTTGTAATAGAAACAAATCCACACTTACCTTGCCACTGGCCACCACACTGGTCGCCATGTCCAACTCAAAGTTGTCACTCTTCTTCCCCGGGGCTGCCATAGAGATGGGGTTGGTCCCGACGAACGCCTTCACAACAACAGCCACTTTAGCATTTAATGTGGCATGTCTTAATGCACTTCTACTTTCCAAAATATCTTTACATAATTACATGTTTAATAAGTTCTCAGGGTCAATAGTCCGCTTACCTCCTTAGCACGCGTTGCAAGGACACCTGGGAAGGCATTGGTGAAGCTCATTCCCTGGCAGGGCGAAAGGAAACAGATTACGAAGGGTAGAGCGGACGGAAAAATCTTATATTAAAAACTGTATCGAATGTACTCATAATTTGAAGCAAGGATATTTTGTTTGAAGTAGTGTCTCCTGGTGTATGATTAGATGTAATAAAAACAACTCAGATCAGGAAAATCACCATCAACCCATAGTGCTTTGTTTTGGAGACACATTATCTGCAGACCTTTGTAATGGCAAAGTGAAAAATAAAATCATATGCATATTCTCTCTCTAAAGCTTTTTCACAAACTCATTCTCACACCAGTACTCACAATGAGGCCTTGCTTAGACGCTCGAATGGCGTACCAACCAGCGATGCCATAGTGGTTGCTGCCTGGGGAAAAATGTACAAAATCACTTATTTCATATGGCTGTGTTGCCCTAGGTGTCAGGCACGCTTGTGCAAGTGGTTTCACCATTTTACTACCTTACAAGTTACAAGTAGTGGTACTTAACCCTTTGAGCCCCAGAACGTAATTACCATTGTAATTTGGGTACCATTAGACGATTTTTAGTGAATATAAGCAATATTTTATAGACATGACCTGTTTAGTATACTTGTTGACTAACTAATTTGGTATATTCAGTTAATTTTCGTGATTGTATGGCTCGACAACAGACAATTTTTTATAGCAAAGGAAAGATCTGGGCGTGAAGGGGTTAATATGAAACATTTCCAACATGCATCATGGCTTACCTTTGGTGCAGACGCAGGCTATACCAGTGTTCCTAGCTTTCTCGATGGCTAGGTCCATGCAGAAGTTTCCCACCACAGTGCCGAGGCCATTGTTGCCGTCCACCAGCGCTGAGGACGCCGCCTCCCGCACCACCCTCGGCAGCGCGCACCCGTCTGTCGCCCCTTCACGCAGCTCGCACACATACAGATCTGTCACATAGCATAACACTATAACACGGTGACAGAAAGAAGAAAAGGAAGATGAAAAAAGATAACACGATGACACAGAAGAAAAGGAAGATGAAAAAAGGTAACACGATGACAGAGAAAATGAAGATGAAAAAAGGTAACACGATGACAGACAGAAGAAAAGGAAGATGAAAAAGGGACGGTTCGACTATGTGAAAGAGGACTTGACAGACAGAACCATCGATGCAACTCAAGTAAACAGAACTAGATAGAGACTCAGACAAAGTTCACCCGAAAGTTCCGAAACAGAGACCCGAGTAATAACGGCATACAGTTGAGAAGGCGATTGCTCATTACAGAAACAAAGGAAAGCGAAGACAATATGACAGATTCCTTATCTATTTGGTGGTAATCCTATAGCCTATTACTGAGGGTGGACCATCATAGAAAAGGGACCCTCACCTATAACATCACAGGTGTCACTATAAAAATCCAGCCTGCGCTAGCCAACGGGCGGAGGGCCAACCATCATGTCCCTCCTGACTGATATGATAAATAGCCTACTGGCGCTATAGGCTTCAATGTAAATAAAAAAGAAATCCTATAGCCTCTTTACCCAGCCTTTGAAGACCGTGGCTGTAGTGGCCGCGCACGTCAGCGGCGACCACCACCTCGGCGTGTGCTGCGGCGTTCTCCTTCGACGCCCCACACGCCACCAGGCAGTCCGATATGAAGCGCCTCACCTCACCCTCTGCAAACTTAGAGGACAAGACAATACAAATATAAATGCAAGACAATACAAATTCAACCATAATCTACAAAAGAGCAAAAAGAAAGGGAATGTTTTAGTCGATGTTATAATATCTAGGCTCGAATGTTGTAAAATGAACACGGCAAACTAGATTAAAGTAGTTGATGGTGCTAGTAGCCTCTGCAAACTTAAGAGGACAAGACAATACAATACAAATACAAATGAGGTGTATAGTAACATAGTCCGGTAAGCGCCAAAAAGAGAAAGTGGAGAAAAACGCAGTCAAAGTTTTGCGACTTTCAGAATGCGGTATCTCGGCAATGAATTGAGCTAGGAAGCTGGGGTTTATTTTAAAATGAGCGTTAGGCATTGTACATTAAGGCAAGCATTGTGAAGTAACCGAGATGTTAAAGCGTTCTGAAAAATAAAACAATGACTGCGTTTTTCTCCGAATTAAATTTGACCGCATCGAATAAAAATGTCACAAACGCCCCTGTAGACCACCTTACACCACCCAAAGATAATGTTTTGTCAATCCTAGTATTAGGCGTCAAGGAGCGATGGAGGTACACTGGCAATGGCAGCTGGGATGGCGGGGTGCTACGAGAGCTCTGATTGGCCGAGTCTTTGTCTACGTGTCATGAAACGCGCTGCGCCATAGGCGGCCACCACGTGTGTACACAAGTGCCGCTTACCATAGAGAGAGAGAGAGAGAGAGAGAGAGAGAGAGTCTCTCTCTCTCTCTCTCTCATCTCTCTCTCTCGAGAGAGAGAGAGAGAGAGAGAGATAAGAATAAGATTTCATCCTATCTAGGACATGTGCAAGTACCAACTACAAGGTTATTGACTATACAAAGCGCCGCCACGTCAGCATGAACTAGGCGGACTCGAACCGCTGACCGAATGCACAGGGACGCTGCACATTGGGAACTCACGTCTCTACCAACCTTGCCACCCTGACGGGCAGAGAGAGAGAGAGAGAGAGAGAGAGAGAGAGAGAGAGAGAGTCTGTGAGTCCCCCTCCGGTGACAAGCTAGACTCGCCGCGGCACGGACCTGGCAACAATGTTAGATGGATGGATTTTCGACCCTATTGCGGGTTGCATATTAACTTCCCTTGACTCGCCCGGGATAAAGGAGGGTTTGGGCATATAATGCCATACCTAACTCGATTCGGTCATGGTGGCGCNGATAAAACAATTAAAATAAAACTGGCACACACCCCCCACACCCACCACACCCACCACCCCACCCACCCACACCCACCACCCACCACCCACCCACCCTTTACCCACACCCCCCCAACCACCCACCCCACCCACACCCCACCCCCACCCACACCCACACCCACACCCACACCCCCACCCACCCAACAACACCCCCACTCCCACACCCACCACCCAACCTCCGAACACCTGGAAGCAGGGAAGCGCCTCCATCTCAAGCAACAATGGTAAGAGCAAAGGCCATATCTAAGCAATGAAAGTCAGATGAATGTGGTAGGTCGAAAAGGAGAATAAGTGAGCGAACGGTTGAAAACGATCTGATGAAATTTACGAGTTGTTAATGCGTGTGAAATCGCCAATTAAGTATAAATTTCTAAGGTGGAAACTGGAAGACAGTGTACGAATATCAAGTACAATTTACTAAGGTAATTGCAGTGAAAGCCCGAATGGACGAAAGTGATTGAGTACTGAAGACATGTACCATGAAAAGTAGATTGTGAGTTCATAAGCGAAGCGAACAGGAAGAAGAGAGAAGTCGAGAAATGAGATGTGAAGTGATAACGATATAGTGAAGAACGAGAGGAAACGAGATTTAGAGTTATTGGTAGTTTACGAGTTATATAGAAGTTAATCGAAGGTGGAACGGGATTGAGAGAGAGGAGAGAGAGAGGATAGTAGAGAAGTAGAGGAGAGAGAGAGAGAGAGAGAGAGAGAGAGAGAGGAGAGAGAGAGAGGAGAGAGTGAGAGAGAGAGAGAGAGAGAGAGAGAGAGAGGAGAGAGAGAGAGAGAGAGAGCGAGAGGAGAGAGAGAGAGAGAGTAGAGAGAGAGAGAGAGAGAGAGGAGAGAGAGAGAGAGAGAGAGAGAGAGAGAGAGAGAGAGAGAGAGAGAGAGAGAGAGAGAGAGAGAGAGAGAGAGAGAGAGAGAGATAACAATAAGACCTTAGTAACGGAGGAGGACAAACTTAATGTGATTAGAATTTTAAAGACAAACAATATAATTGTCATGTATTTTTTGTATGAAAAGTTTCAGAATTAGATTTTCTTTTTAATAATTCAGTTTCAGTGATTCTTACCGTGTCTCCTCCATCTCCTGTTCCGCTTGGTTAATTATTGAGCCAACGCTTTATTCTTAAGTCAAACAGTAGTGAGAAAGAGAGGAAAGGGTAACAATCTACCGCAGCACAGATTGTTTGAAAATGTTTGAGGAAAAACTTGAGCTGAGGAAAATATGAATATAAGGGAATATTAAAAATTATGCCGTACGGTTTGAAGATTTGTGGATAAATGCTATGGGGCAGTTTTCGCCGCATCTAAGCCGCGTACTGATGCTTGGAGACCCTCGATATCCTTAACATCTGATCATCCAAGTTATCTATGTAAGATATCTACGACTAAGGCTATCCTTAGATAGCCTGTCCAGGCTATCTAAGACTAAGGTCTTATTGGTCTCTCTCTCTCTCTCTCTCTTCTCTCTCTCTCTCTCTCTCATCTCTCTCTCTCTCTCTCTCTCTCTCTCTCTCTCTCTCTCTCTCTCTCTCTCTCTCTCTCTCTCTCTCTCTCTCTCTCTCTCTCTCTCTCTCTCTCTCTCTCTCTCTCTCTCTCTCTCTCTCTCTCTCTCTCTCTCTCTCTCTCTCTCTCTCCCCTCTCTCCACCTTAGAAATATACTTATATATAGGCTGTTTAAAGAACTTATAACTCTTAAATCCCTTTACACTTTTTTCGGTAAAGCTTCTGATATAATCGTAGGTACAACCCTTAGCAACACCTTACAATCTAAAAACCTTGTTCCCCTGATTGGCGTTATAGACTCCATTTAGGTCAATTTACAGACTTTCATAACTATATATCTGTTATGGCTTCTCGGGGCTGATACTTTCACTATAAGCTAAATTTTCTTTTCATATCTTGCTATTGTTCCCTTTTTAAGAAATTATTCATCGCTTTTATGATTAAACTGAGGGAAGCTCGATGTCTCCTGCATAGTCATTTCATATGAAAAGTTGATGTTAAAGTCTCACACGTTTATCTAATACAGTGGTTCCCAAACTTTTCCAGGCTGGGGCTCAGTTAGCTCCCAGGTGAATTCCTATTCCTATTCCTTTAGAATAGTCGTCATATGTCAATTTTTTCCATCAATATGCCTTAAATAAGCCAGAAATATGGCTGGAAATACCCTAAAAAAACTAAGACGACTTGCGATAATTCTTTAAAAGAAGATTTTGTAGACCAGCAGCGCACGAGCTTCTCTTGCTAAGTGTCTTTTACTGCCCTACCTCGGATCGTATTTGTGTATTACAAAACTGGTGTTATCCCATACGAAGCGATTATTGCTGCCGGATGATGGCACTGTCGTTGGCGTTATTGGCACCAAACGTTGACCCTATCGTAGGCGTTATTGCCACCGTTACTTATTGGTTATTAGTTTTTATTCCTCTTTGTTTCATCATCCAACTCCGAAACGAGGTGAGAATGACACGCCCTAGGCAGTTCACTGGTTGGTTGTGTGAGTGTGTGTGTCTATCCAACAGTCCAGTCCAGCCTACATTACATTATGAACCCCGATCACTTCCTACGAGACAAAACACAACAGCTGCCTATAATTTTTTCTATTATTATTCAGCTATTATGAAAAATTAAATAGTGTCTTCAATGAAAACAAGATCCGTTCGCAGGGTAAGATCATTTACTTCTGATGAATATGAAAACTAACGTCATTAACACCGAATTCATGTTTAATATGAGATATGGTATTGTGCTGTTTACTTCTATGCCACTTATAATTATTTACTTTGTGTTATTGACCCAATGTATGTTGAGCCGCGTGGCGATACTCAAACAAACATAATACATTAATTCTTACACAATTATTTACAATAATACAAAGAACTTTTTTTTCTTAATAGTGAACAGCCACATTAACTTTGAATGACATCAAAATTCCAATCACCGTCTCGCCGCAAGAAATGGTTCCCTCTATTAACAAAAAACGAAGAAAAAAAACCATAATCGATGAATAGGAAACTACCGGATAATAGTTTGCGCGAACTGGTGAACACTGAACTCATGCACCTTATGACATACTGTTGTAAAAATGTACTAAATCATGTCATAAATGAAGGGAGCAAATGCCACACTTTTTTGCCTTAAAACACACAGAGGAAAAATCGTATGCGTTTGTGTTGGAGTAATTTAGAATGGTAAAAGAGGGAAGGAGTATTATAGCTATGTAAGTGAACGTGTAGGTGTGTGGGAGGGCGTGCTGTGGCTAGAAAAGGAGTGAGATGGTACGTGAGGACATATCTTAGTTCTGAGGAAGGTGATTGTGTGGGAGAAAGTGTGGTGGTGTGAGAGAGGGTACCATTGTGAGAGAGGATGTGCAGAGGTGTGAGGTGTGTGTGGGTGCATGTGGTGTCTCGGAGGGGCGTGTGGTGGAATGTGAAGGGATGTGACCGCTTGGAAATCTGGATGTGGTAGCAAAATGGGACGGTGTAGATATTTTT
>JACEEZ010000677.1:40653-45653 GCA_016584305.1 Chionoecetes opilio | reverse complement strand
AGTATAATATTGTTTAACTGATAAGTTAGTGTTTTATGTGTTTAGTATATAAAATTATATGCCATCGATTTTTTTGCCTGCTGAAAAAATATTTTTACCTGCTTTTAATGAATGAAAATATGATTTATGTCGTCCAATACAGAGGACCTGCGGCTTAAACAAGTTGAGTGTTGTCCAGCATTTGCATAACCTGAAGCGACCCGCAAAGGTTGTCGTCACCAGTGCTGGGATAATCATTCTTCTTCAACGTATATCTTTAGTCCAGAAGGGAGAGATGATAAGAATGATGTTTAGTATTGTCTTAAAATCTGCCTTAAAAAGCACACTTAAAACCTGCACTATAATTCTACCAAAATATACAATGGAAGAGGTAAGATCGATGTCCCGATATCCCACAGGGGGCAAAAGGCTTAAGATTACCCACATTCTTTCCATCGACCCTGGCATCGACGGCGAGTGCATCAAGGACATCGGGGGGCGGCATGAGCCTTTACTTATCACAGGCGTCACTACAAATATCCTGCCTGCTAAGAAGCATTTTCTAACTCAATAATAGGAGCACAGAATAAATCTATTGTCGGTGGCAGCAGGACTAAGTGGACCCCACGTCAGTCGCAGCCCACACAACTAAAAAGCTTAGATTGCGTCCTCACCTCGACGAAAAACAGCAGTGATGGACCATCCTTCTGGGGCCGCATCTGCCCAAAGAAATGTAGTCTTCAAGTTTGTGACAGTGATGTATTACCTCGCCTGTACTCGCCCCCAACAAACCTCCCCCTTCCCCCCATCTTGCCACCCTAACGCCTCACACCACCACCTGAGTGACGCTTTCTGTCCACCCTGACAGCATACCACACATGGAGCATGGGTAGTGTTGAAACCTCAGTAACATTAAAGTCATTCACAGTATTCAACACACAATGAGATATAAAGGTTCGCACTAAATTTGTATTCAGACGCTCGGTCGCTGAAACAATGTCTAGACTGAGAGTAGCGGATGAAAGGAAGGAAGGCGGTGTGTGGAAGGATTTAGAGAAGTGTTGTAGCTTATTTAGTTTATTTCAACACATACACCGTATATGACTGTCGTCCTTGGGGTAAGCCTGGTCCGGCTGCATATTCCCAAACTCTATGCAGGTATATGGTCCCCTGGTGAAGACGCTTGGCTGTAGCTCTGAAACTAACTATAGGAGTTTCTCGAAAATACCCTCATTGTTATTCCCACACTAAATTTCCAAAATATAATTTCATTATCCTACCCTAACCTACAGTAACCTAACGTAATGTAACGTGACGTGTTCAAGCTAGAGTAAACGCAACATACTGTTCCAGAAAACGGGAATATGTGGTCCTGCCGAGCACTGAGAGACCTCCGGCGGGGATCACAGCCGAAAAAAGGTGGTGTCCAAGTAACCAGTAAGTTTCACGTGATTTAGTGGAGGTTTTTGTTTCTGTGCGTCCCTCCCAAACATCCCCGCCTTGCAGTGGTCTTCTGTTCACCATTTTTTTCTTGGTCGAGGTTGTGAATTATCAGTAAATTGCAAGGCTATAAATTACTCCCCACTACTTTATTTCTTATTTCACAAGAAGAGTTGGTTTCACATAATCGAATTTCGACTTGTGTATTATTGTTTTCCATCCTGATGCAATCTTATTAATCATTCTAGCCAACAAAGCAATATAAATAAACAATCCAACGGCGGAAGATACGAATGCCAATACTTGCAAAACATCATAGAAAATACCAGATTTATTTTCATCAAATGCGAGTAATGTGTTGCACAAGAGTATTCTATGATGAGGTAATTGGTAATGTTACAGAATAAAACCATGTATGGACGTCCAAGGCAACAATTTTAATCAAACGGCGACAATATATTGAGATATTCTTACTCATTAGAACTTTTTCACCAACCAGCTTCCTGAGATATCGACGCTGACATCATACCACCACATAACCCTATTTCTAATCAATGCTCTGTGCTTACTATTAAGAGTTACCGAGGCGACTGGAGACAACTGAATTACACACTGAAGTTAATGATCTCCATTAATTAAGATGAGTGAAGAGGTCGTGGTGAGATGAGGTGGAATGAGGATGAAAACTACGTAGCTTCAATTGACCCACGTGAGTTCAGTTAATTGCTTCACTTAAACACTTTGCTCGAACCTCTACTCCCATAGCATTGTCATGGTTCATAGGGAAGAAGAGTTTACCGTTAAAGGATGGAGGGATGACTATTGTATGTACACATGTATCCTCTTTTAGCAGCCCAGACGGAGCATTGAGGGAAGGACAATATGTGGCTGAGATAAGCACGTCATGAATTAAAAAGCATCGAATCGAGATAATTAAATGTAGTTTCGGACCCTTAGAAAACTATTACTAGTGTTCAGTGGTTTCATGAAGCATAATTTAATCTACCTTTACACCTAACACACACACACACACACACACACACACACGGAGATAAAATTGGTGCCTAACAAATGCCTAATACTGTAGTTTTCAGTGGTTTCATGAGGCATAATATAATCTAGTGTTCCACCTGGCGCACACACACACACACACACACACACACACACACTGACGCACACACACACACACACACACACATACACACACACACACGCACACACACCACACACACACACGCGAAGGAGAGTAAATTGGTCGAGTCAGAAGCACGGAGGTAGCTCAATCGGCCAAGCGTACAGGCCTGGAGTAATCAAAGGGATTGCTGCTCCGCCACTTACTGAAGGCTTAATGGAGCCCGTCCGTGGTGATGGGAGAGCTTCCTTGGCGGGGCAGGTGTGGGAGGGGCAATGGGAGGGGCAATGGGAGAGCTTCTATGGCTCTATCTGGCTAACGTTGAGTCTAGCGAATGTAATGGGTCGCCGCGGTTCCCACAGTAAATCCAAGTAATATGCCAGACGGGTAAAGTTTCGTGGTACTGGCGTGGCTCATGTGTCTAGTCGCCGAGGCAATTAAGAACAAGACGAAAAATGAGAGGTAGCATAGAACATAAACTTAAATGAGTGAGATCTTCCGTGATTGATTGGTGTGTGTGTGTGTGTGTGTGTGTGTGTGTGTGTGTGTTGTGTGTGTGGTGTGTTGTGTGTGTGTGTGTGTGTGTGTGTGTGTGTTTGTGTGTGTGTGTTTGTTGTGTGCGTGTGTTTTGCGTGCGTGTGTGTGTGTGTGTGTGTGTGTGTTTTGGTGGTTTTGCTCGTGTGTGGTGTCGTTGTGTGTGTTGTGTGTCGTGTGTGTGTGTGTGTGTGTGTGTGTGTGTGTGTGTGTGTGTGTGTGTGTGTCGTGCTTTTAGTGTGTTTTTAGTGTGTGTGTTTTTAGCAGGGCTTTGAAACGGTTTAAGGGAACGAAAACGAAAACCGAAACGAACAAAATTATGCTCGGAACAAAAACGGAAACGAAAACGTTATCATATTTACTGTTCGGAGCAAAAACGCTATTTTGAAATCCCTGTAACCGGTTAATAAAGTTATTTTTTTCGTTCCATGCCATATTTGGTCACTAATCCATTTTCACTTCCAGTAGCCAAATGATTTAAGTAAATGCATCTGTATTACATACATACATTAATTAAGTCTACTGTATTTGTTCACTTGGCAATTGACGATGTGGTTTTGCTTCAAATAGCATCATATGCACCCCTTCTCATTTAATTTGTGAAGAATAACTATTTTTTACCTTATATAATTATGAATTTATGTCTTCGTGATATGCATCACGTTTCCTTATTTTATTACACCTTCCAATCGTGCAATCGTTAAACTATTATACTGCAGTTTGGTTTAAGAATATGCTCCGATTAATATCCAGTATTCGAAAAGGGATTATATATCGTGAGTATGTGCTTAAATTTTAAACTGTGTTCATAGCCTAATGCTTAGTGCGCCGAATTTCGGTAAGTGTCCTATATAAGTACGAGTCCTTGGAGTACCACATGTACTCATTGACTTCATTGATTAGGTTTATTTAATTAGTGGGCTGGTGATATTATGAATTAATATAGTTTTACCATATATAATATTAATAAATAATTAGTGATTCATGTCTTTACGACGACTGAGATTGCATACTCCTACACTACGCTTTCTGTATTGTATATGTAAATGTGTTGCCTTATTTAAGTCGTATAATGATATAGTTCTTACGACATCTAAGGGTTTGATTTTGTTGGATACTGTGCACCATGAAATGTATGGCTTTCTTACCATCTATAAAAATGTAGTCATGTATAGGCATTATTATTTATTAGGGCTAATAGCATATTCAATTTTTGGGGAGGCGGTAGCGGAGTGGTTAGCGTCTCCGACTGGCGTTCTCGGTGACCCGAGTTCGATCCCCGAAGAAAACCGAAACCTTTCTGCACCGTCGAGTGGCCTAAGAACACCCACATGCCCTGCCCATCAACTCTACCTTCGATTGCGAGTGCATCGGAGGACACAGGGGGGCGGCATGAGCCTCTAATTACAGGCGTCACTATAATAATCCTGCCTGCGCCACCACGGGCGAGGACCAACCATCAGAGCCCTCAAGTGAACCTCCAGAGCCTACCATCCGAGCCCTGGGTCACCAATGCCTATAGGCGCTATAGGCACATATGTAACAAAAATATATAAATAAAAAACATTCGTTACATGGTTTGAGACTCAATAACGTTCTAACCGGTTTTTATTTCGTTCTAACCGGTTCAGGAACGTTGTGTTTGGAGGAGGAACGAAAAACGAAACGTAATTAATACCGTTTCTGATCGGAACGAACCGTTTGAGAAATTATTTCGTTTTCAAGCCCTGGTTTTTAGTGGTGTGTCTGTGTGTGTGTGTGTGTCTAGGTAGTTTTTGCGGTTCTGAGCTGCCATCCTGTTGTCTTATCTACATATCTGGATTTACCAACGAACGTTCTTTTAGCTATAATCTTATCTCTTTCTAGCTATATCTCTTTCTTCACCCTATGAGTACTTCTGAGTAAGAGTATAATT
>JACEEZ010000677.1:18153-33153 GCA_016584305.1 Chionoecetes opilio | reverse complement strand
CCTCGCGCCTCCTGCCCCAAACCTCCTGTCACGCATGCTATTAATAATGCACACTGCGTATTCTATTTTGTGTTTTATTTTACGATAAAAAAATATGTTTATCAAAGCAGATGGTGTAAAACGGTTGAACAGAGTTGTAACTTTTAACTAAAACCCAAAAGTCAGTCAGTCTATACACATATGGTGACACAACCTCACAACAGGTAAGCTACGCATTTTGTTGTTGAATTGCTTCCTTCTTTTTTCGTTGGGACAGCACAGCCATCAGGGTACACATTCATCAAAGTGACATTTATGAGACAGAGGAAAAAAAACTAAACTCGCAATGCTCAAAATAACTCCATAGCTTTCAAGGTATGTATACTGACTGTAAAAACGAAGCTTCAAGGTAACAATTCCAACACACGAGTATACGTACACGAGGCTGGTGTACGAGTCGACGAGTCTTTAGGAAATTATTACAAGCACGCCGCGAGCACTGAGCGAGTTTCGTTGCATCGCCTTGCCAGTTGAGAAGCTCGCAGGGTCGCCTTTCCACACACTCTATACTACCGGATTCATGTCTATCGAACCAGTGAGCTGTACATTGCTATAAAAGTGCTCCCGTCCACACTCTGTCTGATTTCCTCTTACTAAGAGCTCGTATACGCGATCGGTGCCCCAGTAAGGTGTTGGAGTACGCGTGGGATCAGTGTCGAGGTGTGAGGTCGGCGCGTTTCTCGGCAGACAGTGTTTACACAGACCTTGCTCACCATCGGTACCAGTCACTGTGTGGTGCACTATGTACTTATATAAGACATACATACTAGTGTCTACTATTGTGTGTGTACCTAGCGGTGTACGTTGAATGAAACAGTACACACATACTGAGAAAACTGTTTCATTTTCCCTTTGAATATCACACAATAATTTTATAGGTGGGCGGGTGGCTGGCAACTGTCATGACTACAATACATAATCATAATGTGAAAAATAGAGGGACAGGGAAACTCACCCCTTCCAGAGGATCCATGATCGTGGCTTCCCTTTGCGTTTCTCCGTCATCCAGGAACCAGAGCTCGTTAAAGCACCACAACTTTCCTACGCATACGTTACACGTCTGTACTTGCACCAGACGTCTTCGATGCATTTATCATTCTCAGTTATTTTCTATATTGACTGCGTAGTGTATATATTTTCTTCTTTACAATATCGAGTGTTAACTTAGGATCTAAATTTTTCACATGTGCAAACAGTTCCCCATAAGCTTTACTTTTTTCGTTTCTATTTTTTTAAATATAACTTTTGACCTGCCGTAGACAAGGCCTGTCTGTCCCTAAATAGTTCAATAAGCTGTAGAGTCAACGAGTTTGTCCACGCAAATGGTGGTGTTGACATCTGAGTCACTGGTGGGGGATGCAGGCAACGGCAAAGCGTCCATCGTGGCTGTGAACGGGCGCGTGTGCATAGGGTGTGGCAGGCACCCCGGAGGTGGCCACGCAACTATTCACCTCCCGCACTTAACAGCCCGGGAAGGGTAGGTGGTTCAGTATTTCTGTCTACGCGATCAGTGTTCGAGCACAGCTTCGGTACCGCGCTCCAAAATCAACCCGCGAGTCTATGCGAGCACTTACAAGTTAAGTACTCAAGACCTTCGAAGATATATGTACCTGTCTGTTGTGCCTCCAACACGCGTTAGTAAAGAAGATAGTTAAAACACTACATGACTAGTGAAAATTGAGAGCAATAAATAACACCGGTCGATAAACATGCTTTACGGCTCCGACACGTGCTTCATATTGCTTCGTGTGCCGAACTGCACGACACTTTTCCGCGGTGCTTTGTTATTTCCCTGACTGGCTGTATCCGAACCCTCGACTGTTTCGCAGTAGTCTCATAGAACACCACTACCATATAATATACTGATTCGATGACAGTTTGAGAGACTACGCAGATATAACTTGTTTGTGCAGCATGTAAAAATAAGTATTTGCGTATACATTTGGTTACCTCAGCAGTTTTTTTTGTTTTTTTTTTGTTCTGCCATTGGGTGTTATTACATTTATAGTTGATTGTAACCGTTGACGTAATGGTGATCACAATAATGTTGATAATGTTTTTGTTCTCTTTTACCCTACACCTTGTGACCTCATGCACGGGGTTTACACCTTTTCTCATATTTTTCATCGACATTAATATAGAAAAACCATAGGAACAGGAAATATTTGTGAGGATAAAAAATGTCATCACGGGCAAAGTTTTGTACGAAGAGCCATAATGATTAGTCGATTTCCTGCTCTCTCTCTCTCTCTCTCTCTCTCTCTCTCTCTCTCTCTCTCTCTCTCTCTCTCTCTCTCTCTCCTCTCTCTCTCTCTCTCCTCTCTCTCTCTCTCTCTCTCTCTCTCTCTCTCTCTCTCTCTCTCTCTCTCTCTCTCTCTCTCTCTCTCTCTCTCTCTCTCTCTCTCTCATACACCACAGTGAAAGTAAGTACTGGTGACTGAATTTGTAAGAAAACCATCCGTTTCTCTCATCTTTAAAGGAATAAACAGGCCACAGAGGGAAACTAAGTAAACTATAGAGTAATGGTAGGGACTAAACTATACAATGAGCGTCCTCTCTAACACGGCGGTAACATATTATAACAATGGTGTGCGTGCGTGCGTGCGTGCGTGCGTGCGTGCGTGCGTGCGTGCGTGCGTGCGTGCGTGCGTGCGTGCGTGCGTGCGTGCGTGCGTGCGTGCGTGCGTGTCAAAACTACCGACATCAATCCTTCTGTTCTGACTACTACTATTGCTACCATGATCACTCTTATTACTGTACTACTACTACTACTACTTCTACTACTACTACTACTACTACTACTACTACTACTACCACTACTACTACTACTACTACTACTACTACTACTACCGTAGATAACACTTTAGGCGCCAGCTGCAATAAAGTCGCCAGCCGCACAATATTACGAATTATAGCATCACTACTGATTTGTATGTGCCACTGAAGATGATACACAGTAGATTATATCATGACTGCAGTGTATAATCTACCCTGTTTCAGTGTTGTTTTATGCTTTGCATCATCTGCAAGTATATACGGTTTCAAATTTCGCTACTCGTTTTTTTTTCGCGCCACGACGACGGCGGAAAGACACTCAGGACATAAGCACAAATTGGCGATTTTAGTGTAGGTCGCCACTCTCGTGATATTTTTGTAATTTGTTCATTTATAGCCATAATATGATACAGATGAAGACACAAAATTACACCGACTCTCCAGATAGCCCCTTTTAACTTTCCTGAAATCATGGATGTAGAAATGTTAGTATTAACGCCACCAGACGTCTGTACATCGAAAAAAACGTTGTCCTGGCGACTTTACTGTTATCTACGGTACTACAACTACTACAGTAATACTACCATCACTACTACTACCAAAGACACTCTACAACAAGATACCTCACTCGGGATCCCCCTAATGCAATTTATGTTATCCGCCGACGGTGGCGCCGCCGTGTGGCAGGGGTTGTACCAGTCTGCTGGCCCATTCACTTGCTGCATATGACTATCCATAGACCACTGTATACCTGGACTGCGCACGGAATATCGGCCTGTCGCACAAGGGCCTGTAATCGGAGGGCCGCTCGGATTCATATATATATATATATACGGATCATATAGACTGGTTTATCAGTATATATGATATACTGTAATCTTCGTAAATGTTTGTTCTATAATATTATCAAATAAAAAACAGTAAAACACGGTAAAGAAATGCCATTACGAGACCCTGAAGAAATATGCATGAATTTAATATTCACTTCAACTCTTCGCCATTTAAAACTTTGCGAGTCAACTTTTATCATGAAGGGTATCAATAAAAGCGCAATTTCATTAGCTTTCCATTGCTATATTTCGTTATCTGATAAATTAATTAGAACCATGCATAAATTAGCGTTAACTAAATAAATAAAATCATCAATCGGGTAATTTACCCGATTGATGAGGTTATTTATTTAGTCAACGCTAATTTATACATGGTACTAATTCATTTATCAGAAAACAAAATATATAAGTAAATAAATAACATCATCAATCGGGAAAATGACCCGATTGATGATTTTATTTATTTAGTTAACGCTAATTTATGCATGGTTCTAATTCATTTATCAGATAACGAAATATAGCAATGGAAAGCTAATAAAAGTGCGCTTCTATTGATACCCTTCATGATAAAAGTTGACTCGCAAAGTTTTAAATGGCGAAGAGTTAAGTGAATATTAAGTTAATGCATATTTCTTCATAGTCTCGTAATGGCATTTCTTTAGCGTGTTTTACTGTTTTTTATTTGATAATATTATAGAACAAACATTTACGAAGATTACAGTATATCATATGTACTGATAAACCAGTCTATATGATAGTCCATAGACCACTATATCTCTTTGTCGGGCGCCCCGCAGGCCCCTATGCAGCCCCGCAATTCAAAACATTGTCTCGTGCGCAGTCCAGGTATACAGTGGTCTATGGACTATCATAATTATAGACTATGGTTTATCAGTATATATGATATACTGTAATCTTCGTATATGTTTGTTCTATTATAATATCAAATAAAAATCAGAAAAACACACTAAAGAAATGCCATTACGAGACTCAGAAGAAATATGCATGAACTTAATATTCAATTAAACTCTTCGCCATTTATAACTTTGCGAGTCAACTGTTAACATGAAACATATCAATAGAAGTGCAATTTTATTAGCTTTCCATTGATATCGCTTTCTGATAAAGGAATTACCACCATGCATAAATTAGCGTTAACTAAATAAATAACATCATCAATCGGGAAATTTTACCGATTGATGATGTTATTTATTTACTTCTGTATTTCGTGTTCTGATAAATGAATTAGCACCATGCATAAATTAGCGTTAACTAAATAAATAACATCATCAATTGGGAAAATTACAAGATTGATGATTTTATTTATTCATTTAACGCTAATTTATGCATGGTGGTAATTTATTTATCAGAAAACTAAATGTATCAATGGAAAGCTGATAAAATTGCGCTTCTATTGATATGTGTCATGTTAATATTTGACTCGCCAAGTTTTAAATGGAGATGAGTTTAAGTGAATATTAAGTTCATGCATATTTCTTCAGTCTCGTAATGGCATTTCTTTTGCGTGTTTTACTGTTTTTTATTTGATAATATTATAGAACAAACATTTACGAAGATTACAGTATATCATATATACTGATAAACCAGTCTATATGATAGTCATATGCAGCAAGTGAATGGGCCAGCAGACTATTTAACCCCTGCCTCAAGGCGGCGGTCGATCTCACGCGCACCACAGGGCACCCCGGAGTGAGGTATCTTGATGTAGAGTGTCTTTGCTACTACTACCATTACTACTACTATCATTAAAACATACCTGGTCACACAAAGAGAAATAACACACATGATAAAACAATTGCAGAATGAATTAATCAAACTGAGCTACGTTGAGTCCATGGCACGAATTCCACGAGACGTCCTTTGCTTTATGCTTTGTATTCCGGTCAAAGTAAAGCCGGATAGAGTCGTCTGATTTTCACTTTGTCCTTTGAGTTTCCTGTATTTACACCCTCCGAAGCTTCTGTCATAAATAGAGGTGTTAGCATTGTTCTGTGAGGCTCTTACGTGATGTACATGCCTTGTTTCATGGCGTGTGCGAGCATAATTTGCCATTTTTCTCACCATGCTCGTAGTACTGTCACGCTAGAGCCATATTTCACAGTATTTTCAAGACACTGCAGCATCCTTTAGTACCATAATACTGCAAAAATGAAATGTGTACACGGTGTGTTTTGTGATATTTTTTTCGTTACTCACAATTTTTAGTGTACGTGGGAAAATATTATAAACTAACCAACCCACCTGTGTGGCAAAATGAGTTATGTATTAACACGATAGCAGACGGGGCTATCATTTATCTACCTCGCATTCCTCACAGGTCGCCGGGTACGATAGCACTAAGCTGGTCTGGATGCCATTCCAGGAGCTTAATTAATTCTAGTTTTTCTACCTTCATGCAGGGACGAAAGGGTTCACCATGGTCGAGCCTGTTGCCCATTTCTGTGGTAAGCATGAGGCGTGAGTGCCTGCCAACATTTACACTTGCTCGGAAGAACATTTACTTTATTATTGATACATAATTATATAAGTCATTTCTTATTAATGTGAAAAAGACATGCCAAAAAAATAGCAATATTTAAAAGAACAGTATATATAAACAACAGCTGACCACCTTACCTAAAAAAACAATACACAAAACGATCAAAGCATTTTTCTAATGTCTTGATATTTCTTTAAAAGTTGTTTGTAATGCAGGAATTGACCGGTGAAGGATACAAAGGAGAGACGATAATGGTTGACTAATTGATAATGGTACTAATAAGATGAACGGATTTGAGTGAGCATAAAGGTTGCAGGCAACAGGCGGAAGAAAGTCTTATTAATTCAGACGAGCAGTAATCCTGATGTTAAAGTTGAAGAATGAGCAAAACAAGCAAGACTACAACGGAATAAGCTATTTACGACAATTATCTGAGGAAAGTTAATGAGACTAATGCTTTTGACTTTATCCTCAGATATGTTGTGTGGGCAGAACGCACCATCACTTGAAGCGAGTACAGAGTCTCTTTTTGAAGGGATTACAAATAAGTAA
Source organism: Chionoecetes opilio (assembly GCA_016584305.1). NCBI lineage: Eukaryota > Metazoa > Arthropoda > Malacostraca > Decapoda > Majidae > Chionoecetes > Chionoecetes opilio. The sequence goes on along the minus strand of JACEEZ010000677.1, from coordinate 26,457 downwards.
TGATTCGGTGCCACTAACTTGATGGCATCTGATCTAGCAGAAATCATGAAACTCGTGCTGCACATCGCTACTGTCCTCATTGATGAGAGAATAGTCGTTCGGGAGACTGTCAAGTTGATAGGTGAATCAACTAAGGTCAATCAAACCACAAAGTTATTCTTGACCCATTTGTAATTAAATATTCAAGAATTAAACGCTCTGATGCAATTTTCGTAAAGTTTCTTAATACTAGATAAAAAAAAAAAAAGGTAGACTGCCGAATAACGTCGAGAAATGTATACGGCATAGTTGGAATCAGAACTTAAATAAAAAGAGCTTAAGTGCGTAAACTCCTACACGAATAATAGTAAGAGAGTTAATGATGAAAAAGGAACACTTCACAACAAAGATTTTAAAAGAAAAAATTTCATACAAAAATTATGAAAATTACTGAAAAAGAAACTGATAAAGACTGTATGCCGGCACGGAAGCATAGTTTTTGTACGAGAAGAAAGGCTCCGTCACGACCACAATCCTTCCAAGGGTCAGACCATAGAGGCCACATATAACATAATTATCATGGGTTATTAAGGGAGGGGGTGAAGGCGAGGGTGGAAGGGAAGGCCAAGAAGGACCGAAGACTGAGTTTTATCAAAAGCCTGGCAGTGCAGTTCCACTTTTGAGAGAGAGGAGACGGCAGTGGTGTTGTTTGACGAGGCGTCGGAAGTTACCAAGAGAGGTACTATAATCAATCACTACCAATTTCGTGATGTGATAATTGATGTGATAATATCAATATGAGGAATAAATGTAGCATGATTCCGGATATCTTAAGGTTCTTGGGAAACGAAAGGTCACGGAACCATTTTTGATCCGCCCCTGTGCCCCTGTCTTCAATTAGACGAGGAGAAGGATTAAACTAACGCTTTTTAACTGAAGGGATGAAAAAAAGTGTGAGGAGACCTCACAGACTTCACAGCCACAGTCTGATGAGCTTGACATGAATGCATCGGTCCTTCCATGATTAATCTTAGCTATGAGCTTACACACACACACACACACACACACACACACATACACACACACACACAACACACACACACACACACACACACACACGGAGGGGAACTCCGTAGTGTAAGGGTTAGCACGCTCGGCTCACAACCGAGAAGTCCCGGGTTCGATCCCCGGGTGGAGCGAAGACAGACGGGCGGTCTTCTTAAAACCCGAGCCCCTGTCCATCCAGCAGTGAATGGGTACCGGGTATTAGCCGGGGGTTTGTGACCCCCCTCTTGGGGTGGTGGCTTCGGCCAACACTAAAAAGATGAATGAGAAAATAAATGTTGATATGGAGACGGAGCCATACGAGCGTTGCTCTGGCCCTGCAAAATACAACTAGATGAATACAACACAACACACACACACACACACACAACACACACACACACCACACACCACACACACACCACACACACAAAACACACACACAACACATATACAATAATATACATATATATAATATATATATATATATATATTATATATATATATATATATATATATAATATATATATATATATATATATATATTATATATAAAATATATATATTATATTATATATATATATATATAATATATATATATATAATATATATATATATATATATATATATATATATATATATATATATTAAATATAGATATATATATATATTATATATATATATATATAATATATATATATATATATATATATAAAATATATATTATATAATATAAAATATATATATAATATTATATATATAATATATATATATACTATATATATATATATTATATAATATATATATATATATATTATATATATATATTATATTTTTAAAGTATATAGGGCAGGAGATTTTCTCTGAGACAGATCTCGTTAAAAGTGATAGCTAGTTCAGCGTTTGTTATCTTTTTCAAAATATTTTATATTTATCTTAAGAGTGTCTTATTCTCTTTAGTGATCAAGTTTATGACTTCGCCGTAGCTGGTCATTTTGCTGTATCGCGATTTCGGGTCATAGACCCTTCTTCTGCAGTATAGAGAGATGTTTTCTCCTCAGATGTAGAGGTGAGCATGATGTGGGTGCAGTGTGAGCCGCTACTTAGACCCTGTTCACACGAGGCGATTTCAGTCTTAGCGCGACTGCGAGGTACATGGAAGTCAATGGGAGCGTTCACATGTAGTCGCTTGTCGCTGGCAAGTCGCGCGACTCGAGATATCCTTGCTGTTGCGCTACTTCTCAGCGATTCGAATTACATGGGTTTGTATGGAGCCGTTCACACGAGGCGACAATCTCCGCGCTTTCCTGGTGACGCCGCGCCTCATTGGCTGGCGAGGCATGACGATGGCCAATGAGAGGGCAACCCCTGCGAGCACTCCACGTGGAGAGCGAAAACGGAGGAGTCAGTCTGATAAATAAATAAATAATAAACCATCTAACCCAAATGATGACTATTTTTTACCGAAACTTAAAAAAGAAAAAAAGGTAAATGTGTGAATCTTTAATAACTAAGATAAGATAATAATGATAATGATAATTATACTACTAATAATAATAATGATAATAATAAAGGAGCGCACAGGAATCGAATTACATAAACAAAGGAACCATTACAGCCAAAAAATGATAGAATAGATAAACAATAGAAAAATAAATACATTAGCTATTTATAAATGACTGAAATAAAAGAACCGTTTAACCCAGAAGCGACCTACATAATTTTCCCCTATATGTATCTTCGCTAATAAAAGCGAAGAATTTACTACATCACAATTTTATTTTACCTACCCACAGTCCTCAGGGGTTGGGGTGGGGGGGCAGGTCAGGTCACAGGTCATGATTAGCAAACCCTGCATGACCCTATACAGAAGTGTGTGAACTATAAAGGAACATAAAAGAAAGAATTAAAAGATAGACTAATATCAATTTAATTTACGATAAGATAAAACTAATGATCGGTATAAGAAAAAAATTTGACTAATATGAAATATTATTTTATTTAGTATTATTCTTGTTATTAAAAGATAAATGTCACGGTGCTATGGACTCGCTCAGCGGGAGTATTTGGCGTTGTCGGTACCTGTGCAGGAGGACAAAGATCCGGATCTTCAAATCGCTTGTGATCCCTGTCTTACTATATGGTTGTGAGACAAGGACACTAAATAGTGATTTGAAGAGGCAAATCAGAGCCTTTGGTAATAAGTGTCTTCGCAAAATTATGGGGTATCGCTGCGATGATTGCGTGTCAAATCAGCGATTGCACCGTGAGACTGAATCGAGGCCTATTACCTACATAGTCCGTCAACGCCAGCTTCGGCTATATGGGCATGTGGCACGCTACCCTGAAACCGATCCTCCCACGGGTGTATCTGTAGGACAACCGGCGTGGAGGAGGCCAGGGGGCGCCCACAAGGCCGTGACTGGGCAAGTTGATGTTTCTTGTCGAGAGAGCTTGGTATGGAAAGGAGCTGCATGGAGACTGCGCGTGGTGACCCACGGGAGTGGTGTCGTAGGGTTGGCGAGGCGACGCGTCCCCCAGCGTATGCCCCCAATGATTGATTGATAAGATAACACTAATGATCGGTACAAGAAAAAAATATGACTAATATGAAATATTATTTTATTTAGTATTATTCTTGCTATTAAAAGATAAATGTGTCAATTACTAGTTAAAAATAAGAATAATTGAAAGAAATACAAGAGAGAGAGAGAGAGAGGAGAGAGAGAAAGGGGGAGAGAGGAGAGAGAGAGAGAGGAGAGAGAGAGAGAGAGAGAGAGAGAGGGGAGAGAGAGAGAGAGAGAGAGGAGAGAGATGAGGAGAGAGAGAGAGAGAGAAGAGAGAGAGAGAGAGAGGAGAGAGAGGAGGAGAGAGAGAGAAGAGAGAGAGAGGGGGAGAGAGAGAGAGAGAGAGAGAGAGAGAGAGGAGAGAGAGAGAGAGAGAGAGGAGAAGGAGGAAGAGAGAGGGGAGGAGAGACGAGAGAGAGAGAGAGAGAGAGAGAGAGAGAAGAAGAGAGAGAGAGAAAGAGGGAGAGAGAGAGAGAGAGAGAGAGACGCGCGACTGTCGCCGCTACTGAAATCGCCTCGTGTGAACAGTCTCCGGATTTGTAGCGCGACTGTCGCCGCGACTGAAATCGCCTCTTTTGAACCAAAGCCATATAAACAAGTCTCCCAAAGTCCGACCTGAAATTCATTCTCTCGCGTCATGACGTCACCGCGAGTCCACAGTAGGTAGGAGCTGCCATGCGGCATGTATCATAATGTATGTGACAGCATCTAATGGTTAGCTAAAGTATTACAGATATTTTTGGGGTACGCAAAAAAAAAAAAAATCTTTCATCTACGACATCCATCACCGAATAAAGTAGTGGTGGTGATGAATGAGAAACATTTGAAATTAGAGGCGTTGTTTGTGTGTAAAAAGCTTGGTCAGCTTCGTACCTCAATGAAATGATGACTGCAGTTAAGTTATTTTGTTCAAAATCATGTATAAACGGCCTAATAATGACGACTTTATCTGATAATGAATTATAAGCACTTTTGCTTTGAGCGTTATCTCCCCTCAGCAAGCTTCTCCGCGTTTGAAATCACTCAGTCTCTGACTGACGGTCGGTGTGGCGGGACCTTACACTCTCTACGTCACGTCACGGCTCTACACACTCAGACACACTCACGACACACTCTGCATGACATAAGTGTCTTACCTTCTTACCTTACCTCTCTTACCTTAATGCATAGCATTAAATCCGTGAGAATGTGATCAGTATTGTGTACTCTTGAGAGAGAGAGAGAGAGAGAGAGAGAGAGAGAGAGAGAGAGAGAGAGAGAGAGAGAGAGAGAGAGAGAGAGAGAGAGAGAGAGAGAGAGAGAGAGAGAGAGAGAGAGAGAGAGAGAGAGAGAGAGAGAGAGAGCTCCCAGACAAGACTCAAGCCGTCCTCATCTCCCGCAGGCAAGATGCAGTCAACTGGGACCAACACGCCATTCTCCTGGAAGGCAGAAAAATACACCTCCAGGAGTCAGTCAACATTCTAGGGGTGGAGTTCGACTCTGGCCTCACATACACCAGCCACGTCAAGAAGGTCGCCAAGAATGCTGCCTGGAAACTGAGCTGCATCCGACGCGTCGCGCACCTCCTGGACGCTCAGGGAGTCGGCACACTCTACAAGTCACAAATTCGCTCCCTGATGGAATACTAGCCCCTCGCATGGTCCTCCTGCCCCCCGTCATACCTCCGCCTCCTTGACCGGGTTCAAGCCAGAGCCCAGCGGCTGGCCCGGCTGAAAGCCCCTGAGGCTGCTGCACAGATCATTCAACCTCTCCAGCAGCGGCGTGACGTGGCAGGCATGTGCGTCATGTACAAGGCTCACAGGATGCAGCTCCTACAACTAGCAGAGCTGCGCCTCAACCCACGGGCCAGGCCCTCCCATTCTACCCGTGCGGCCCACAACATCGACCATCAAGTGACTGTGCCCTTCGCGAGGACGGAACATTACCTCCGCTCCTTCCTACCCCGCTATGGTCGACTATGGAACACCTTGGTGCGCCAGACCGACCTGCATCTCACCACTTCCATGCACGCCTTCAAATCGGGCGTAAATGGCTGGCTGCAAGCGGAACTAACGCAATAAAACATGCAATAAAAATCATTACTAAACATTTGTATAATAAGATTATGTTTTATATTAGTATAACTTCTTTATATATATGTGTATCAATGTATTAGTATACTTTCTTTATATTATTTGTATTAGCGTATAGCTGTTATCAGTATAATTTTATAGCAGAGAATTGCTGTACTTTTTCCATATTATTTGTATAATTATTGATATTAATAAAATATGATACTGCTAGAGATAGTCCTTGGCGTCCCAGTCAGGACTTTAGCACATCAACTCCCCTTCTGTATTCAATGTATTAAGTAAAAAAAAAAGAGAGAGAGAGAGCGGAGAGAGAGAGAGAGAGAGAGAGAGAGAGAGAGAGAGAGAGAGAAGGAGAGGAGAGAGAGAGAAGAGAGAGAGAGAGGAGAGAGAGAAGAGAGAGAGAGAGAGAGAGAGAGAGAGGAGAGAGAGAGAGAGAGAGAGAAGAGAGAGAGAAGAGAGAGAGAGAGAGAGAGAGAGAGAGGGGAGAGGAGAGAGGAGAGAGAGAGAGAAGAGAGAGAGAGAGAAGAGGGGAGAGAGAGAGAAAGAGAGGAGAGCGAGAGAGAGAAGAGAGAGAGAGAGAGAGAGAGAGGAGAGAGAGAAGGAGAGAGAGAGGGGAAAGAGAAGAGAGAGAGAGAAAGAAGGGAAGAAGAGGAGAAAGAGAGAGAGGAGGAGGGGTTCTGCTAGCACACAAGCGGGGGACGAGACCTTTGCTTGTGCCGCTTTTTGCCGTTTGTAGCGGGACTAAAAAAAGTTCATTTTCCCCCCCTGAATGCATCCTTTTCCCCCCACATCGGTTTTGTAACAGAGGTCGCTCCTTAACCAGTGGCCAGCCTTCACACTGTGCTGTTTTTCAATGTAAATATATGAAAATATGAGAGAGGAGGACAAAGAGCGGTGCATATTCCCCGTATTCGGGGAACAGTATGTCGAGTTTACTTGAAAATCAAGTTAGGTTACGGTTACGAAGGGTAACATATATATTTAAACATGCTTTTCCGGGTAATTTTGGGGGAATCACAATGAGGGTATTTTCGAGAATACCTATGGTTATTTAGGGTTACAGGCCATGCGTTCACAGAGCGGGAAAAATAGGGGGGCAGAAGGGTGAAAAGGGCCCGAGTAGGGAAGGTGGGAGGGGCGATCGCGCGACTTCACGAATCAATTACTTCGCCCCCCAGGGAGACCCGTGTTTGAGGGTTTTTTGTGAAAATGCTTTTAAGGAGAAAATTGGGGGCCTCGCGTTTTTACCGGGGGGGCGCCATTGGGGGATGATTTCGCTCCTCCTTGCTTTGCGCTCTGTGGGTTTTAATCGCTACCCTTTTTTTTTTTTGGATTTATATTTTTATGTACTGTGCTTCTAATCGTACTATAGGTAAAAAAAGTATCGGTGCATAGGGGTTTGATAAATCTTAAAATTCAGCAAGTGCTGATGTTTTTTGGACTGCAAAGGGCTTGACGAAGGTTTTCAGTATTTTTCGGACCCCCAGCACCGAAATTGATTTACCTGTAGAAAGTAGAAGCACGTACATAAAAAATATCAAACCCAAAAAAAAAAAAAAAGGGAAAAAAGAGGGGGGGTTGGTATGCCCTGAATTGGGTGATGATAGATATTGAATTTGGGAGTTTTGAGTTGAACCGGCCAAAGCTTTTTTAACTCATAACGTTGTTCATAAAATCCCAAAACGGAGGATGCACATTGAAAATACTCCTTTTTGGGGTAACGCGTCATTGTGGAAAAGCGTTGAAAATGGAAAGCGCTGGAGTATGTGACAAAACCCCCCTCAACTCTCTCTCTCCTCTCTTCTCCCCCTCTCTTCTTCTCTCTTCCCTTCCCTCTTCTCCTTCCCCCTCTCTCTCTCCTCTCTCTCTTCTCTCTCTTCTCTGTTACCTCACATATTTTTTTTCCTGCCCGATCCACACCCATGAACATATTTCGTGTTTTCTAAATTTATATTTGCGTTGTAAAAGCACCCTAAAAAAACAGAATGACAATGTTTTTGGGGAAATATTAAAAAGTTATACTGCTGATTTATTTGCCCAAAAATTTTTATAGGTTTGAGTAATCTCTCCCAAGTGTAGTGGGTATAAAAACTGTTTTAAACCCTTTTCGTAAACAAACATAAAAGTCAGTATATATAAAAGTGGCATGATTCCACCACGCCTTCCGTATCATTTTAGAAAAGTTGAAAATGGACTATCCCCTACTGGGCCCCTGTAGTTTCAGTATGAGGCAAAAAATGTGTTCCCCCACAATGGAGTGGGGTGTTACCCGCGGGTTTTTGGGTTGGATACCGGACAGTGTTATCGGGCAGCTGTCTGATGTTGGACCCCCGGGGGCGTTTTTACAGGCAAAAAATTCATCTCCCATGTGGCTTCACAAGGCCACTGTGTATAATATACAGTTTATATAAACAAAAATTAACTCATTTTTGACACGTATTTCGCTATAAGTAACATGGCAATTCCTGCCATCAGGATACCAACAAAGTGGTATCACCATTTTTTCGTTTTCTTGTTCCGTAGTTTCAGAATTTTTTACGCATATGTGCACCGATACTTGTTTTACCCCCTAGTACAGCGATTCCAATTTTAAATACAAAATTTTTTTTTTTTTTTTTTTTTTCCTCTCTCTCCTCCTCTCC
>JACEEZ010000677.1:0-10000 GCA_016584305.1 Chionoecetes opilio | reverse complement strand
TCGTTAATATTATGCCTCAGATAGTCCTCTATCAAAATCAGGTGAGTGATCTCGGAGACCTCTCAAACACGAAAACACCCCTTGGCTCCAGAAGTATCAAGCCCCCTCCCCTATGCTCCCACGACCTCGAAGCACGCCCAACCCATATCCCAGTGTCGTGGCGTGGGTACGTAAGGAGGGGAAGGCGGGAGGTGAGGCGTCTTTCTCCCGGCGCTGTGATGGCAGTTCTCCCGGCGGGTTGGTACCTATATAGGGCTAAATGCATGAATGCTCGTCAAATTCCGGCAGGTGGATATTCCCGACCGTCGTAACATGATGGGTGGGATATTCATGAATTGTTTTCAAATGCCCGGCCAGTGGAGAGCTGTGCAGACGTACCAAAACAACAGAGTCCAAGGCGGCATCAGTATTTTGACTGTTTTACACATATCTAATTCCTTTTACTAGCCTAATTGATCATTTCTGCCATTAAAATAATAGCTTTGTTAGTGTTCTCCACTTATCTGAGGCATTGATGTAGAAAAAATGGGCCTGAGTGATGCTTGTGAGTACATTTGAACGTCGCCACGTCGGCCAGTCGCCACAAAACAATATGGCTGACCACCTCCACCACCGCCGCTCGCCCTCGTCACCACTTATCACAACGATATAATGCCTCCTGAACGTAATCTTACCTTAATTATGACACGTGTGCATTCACAGTGTATGTATGTCACCCTCGTTTATCTTGAAGACTCGCCTGTAATGTCTGGGAAGAAATATGATGGAATAAGGACAGAGGACAAGGCATGAACAACACAACCAATGAAGCAACGCAACCAGTGGAACGCAACGGGTCGAGTGTTTTCAAATGATTCTTGCTTGCCGCTGCGCGGTGCAACGGGTCGAAAAAATTTCTAGCATATGGCCCATAGATTATATAGGTATCGACGCGCCGGGAGGACTGCAATCGTCAAGCGGTTAGAGCGTCAAGGCGGTGACAGGGAATTATCGTAGTCCACGGAACGATGGGTGAAAAAGACGAAATAACTATAAAAGAAGTGGGAAATATAAGGAAATAGGTGAAAAAATGGTTTATTAGGTTGAAAATTTTGACATAATGGTGTAGAAGATGCTGCAGAAGTAGATATTTGTGCAGGGGGAAGGTGTGTTAAATGACGGAAAAATTACTTCGAATATAAATGAATATGTGGAAATTGGATGAAAAAAGGGAAAAACAGGAAGAAACGTTGGAAAAATATGGAAATAGAGAGTGATACTATAGACACTTAGACAGGGATAATAAATAGAACGCCTCACCATGTCCTATCAGCGTCTTTTTTGTGCGATGCGCGAGGCTCCATTCCGCAGCGTTTGGCCTGCCGGAGGGGAGGTGGAACAGCACGAGGGGGATGGGTTGGAAAAATGGCTTTGCGAGGTTCGTGAGCCAAACCATTTGTCTTTCCTGTCAGCAGCAAATTCCCGCATTATGGCTATCCGACAGACGTGTGATCATACGTGGCTCACCTTCACAGACCAACCATGCGATGCCTTGTTCCATATCATATAATGCTGAGTCAATAGGAAGCATATTCAACATTAATTGAATAAGAATATAAGTTTTTAATGGTTTTGATATGAAGAGGAATATTTCCGGCGTAATCCCCGTCGCCTCTGCCTTCCTTCCCTCCCCACACGCCCTCCCTGCAACGCCACACTCCTGACACACGCTGGATATTCTTGCTGGGGATCGTAATTTGCCAAATTTATCAAACATGCTGTGCGTGTACAAGACACATAGAATCAAGTATTATGATAATAAACAATGAAAGCGTCGGTTGAGATAATATTATAACAAACAATTCCAGTGCCCTTTGTTTGCCATTGAAAAAATCTCTCATTTGAGAAAATGCCCTTAGTTAATTTTCTAAAGTACATAGAGTTGATGTTAATTTGAACTGTGTAAACGGTGGCATTGTTTGCGTTATAGGTAGGTACGACCTATGTGTCTAATTGAAAAAGAGACCTAAAATGTCATTGCACCTTGGTAACAGATTGTCAAGTCAATATAAACTGAATAAATATTTGACACATCTCACTCGAGGCCAAAAATTCGATCATTATTTTGGACTGTTCTCACACACGTGGCATCTCCTGAAAAAAAAACCCGTTGGTCTGGGTCTGATAAAATGACTGGGCGGCGGCAGTCAAGTGGGGGGGAGGGTGTTAGCAGCCGTTGATACACTACCACAGAAGCGTGCGTGCGTGCGTGCGTGCGTGCGTGCGTGCGTGCGTGCGTGCGTGCGTGCGTGCGTGCGTGCGTGCGTGCGTGCGTGCGTGCGTGCGTGCGTGCTGCGTGCGTGCGTGCGTGCGTGCGTGCGTGCGTGCGTGCGTGCGTGCGTGCGCGTGCGTGCGTGCGTGCGTGCGTGCGTGCGTGCGTGCGTGCGTGCGTGCGTGCGTGCGTGCGTGCGTGCGTGCGTGCGTGCGTGCGTGCGTGCGTGCGTGCGTGCGTGCGTGCGTGCGTGCGTGCGTGCGTGCGTGCGTGCGTGCGTGCGTGCGTGCGTGCGTGCGTGCGTGCGTGCGTGCGTGCGTGCGTGCGTGCGTGCGTGCGTGCGTGCGTGCGTGCGTGCGTGCGTGCGTGCGTGCGTGCGTGCGTGCCGTGCGTGCGTGCGTGCGTGCGTGCGTGCGTGCGTGTGCGTGCGTGCGTGCGGCGTGCGTGGGCGTGCGTGGTGCGTGCGTCGGGGCGTGCGTGCGTGCGTGCGTGCGTGCGTGCGTGCGTGCGTGCGTGCGTGCGTGCGTGCGTGCGTGCGTGCGTGCGTGCGTTCCAAGGGGCAACCTCCTCCTTTACCCTGGGGGGAACAAAGTGAAGTTCCCGGAAAGCAGACTTGCCACGGGGACTTATAGACCCGCTGTTACCCATTTCTAAGCTTGTTATTTTACAGGTAACGGGATCTACCCATGTAAGATACAGGTCTAAGACGTGTAGGGGTGATTGCCAGTGATGCCCTCCTAATAGGCAGGTAACTTGATTTGCTGCCCTGAGATATACATCAATATGGTTGTAATTGCAAGTGGTCAAGCGGGTTTAAGTAAGGCTTGCTGATTCAAGTAGCGTATAAGTATTGTAAGTAAATATAGTAAGTGCCAAGGAATCGAGTGAGACAATACTATTATTATAAATATATATTGTATTTATATATATATGTACACTTATAAGGTTATGTTTATAATATAAAGTCACGAGCTCTTTACAAATGGCCAAGGAAGCTTAAGTCTTAATAGACAGGCCAGAGCAATTAATATCGTGACAAGTACTCACTCACTCACAGGTGAGTGAGCACACACTCAGACTCACATGGAGTCTTAGCTTAGGAGCGCCTGGTATCGCGTCTCCCCCTCTTCTGACTTTCAGGCCCCTCGTCGGCGTGTTATAAAGGAAAGGTTTCTTTCTTGAACAGTTGTTTATCCAGGAACTGCTGAGTGCGTGAAATGAAAAGGTCCGCTCGCTGTTCACACGGCTATGACGCAAACACACCCAACGTTTAGTTGTGTCTGTCCATGTGTACATTGCTTATCATCTAAGATAAGTGGCAATTAACCACAGGCACACACAAAACACTGACAATGCATTCTCAAGAATGCAATCACCAGCGGAACAACACGATTATATCAATGTCAACATTATCGAGGGAGGATGATAGTGTCTGTCCGAGCAACACAATAACAGGTGTGCTGCTGAAAGAGCCAGACACACGTACATACACCTCCGACATGATCATATGCTGAAAATATATGTTTCATCATACGCATTCATATAATATATCCAGTGCCATAACACCGCTTTGGCCTCGCGTTTGATGTTGAAAAGCTGCGTTTCGCCATTTATGAAATATTCTTTTCCTCTGCGACTTTCCTTCTGACAAAATTTAATAATTTCTGATATGCAGCATTTCTCTAAGGCGCTCGAATGCTGACGTCTGCTGGTTCTCAACGGAGGAAAAGCAGTCTTCAGTGCCTTATCTTCAGGGCCTCAACACAGTGCCTTGTCTTCAGGGCCTTAACACAGTGCCTTGTCTTCAGCTACTTAACATAGTACCTTGTTTTCAGGGCATCAACACAGTGACTTGTCTTCAGGGCCTCAACACAGTGCCTTGTCTTCAGGGCCCCAACACAGGGCCTTGTCTTCAGGGCCTCAACACAGTGCCTTGCATGCAGGGCCTCAACACAGTGCCTTGTCTTCAGTGTCTCAACACAGTGCCTTGTCTTCAGTGCCTCAACACAGAGCCTTGTCTTCAGGGCCTTAACACAGTGCCTTATCTTCAGGGCCACAACACAGAGCCTTGTCTTCAAGGCCTCAACACAGTGCCTTGTCTTCAGGGCCTCAACACAGTGCCTTGTCTTCAGTGCCTCAACCACAGTGCCTTGTCTTCAGGGCCTCAACACAGTGCCCTGTCTTCAGTGCCTCAACACAGTGCCTTGTCTTCAGGGTCTCAATACAGTTCCTTGTCTTCAGGGCCTCAACACAGTGCCCTGTCTTCAGTGCCTCAACACAGTGCCCTGGCTTCCGGGCCTCAACACAGAGCCATGTCTTCAGGGCCTCAACACAGTGCCTTGTCTTCAGTGCCTCAACACAGTGCCTTGTCTTCAAGGCCTCAACAGGTGCAAGTAACGTCTGGGATCTGGGAGGAAGCATCTGGGTCTGTTCATTCCTCCTGAAGGTGCTCAAGCATGCGTTCACCTGTCGTGATTTATCTTAACTTCTCGACAACCTGTCACACAGAATATTCATAGAACATTTACTTCACTGACAAACTTCTTGATGAAAATGTAACAATAGAAAGCAGCAATATTTTGTTCCATTATTATCTTTTAATGGATGCGAATGTTTTAAGCAGGGCACCGCGCCCTAATTTGTCCCACAATGAAATCTGAACCAAGCGACGCGGAATCGAGCTTCATTTAATATTTGGAGACAAGCCATGAGCTGAATTTGCGTCGCACGGATAACTTTTGGCATACAGACACATACACACACGCAGACACACACACACTCTCTCACACACACACACACACACACACACACACACAACAAACACAAACACACACACACACACACACAATTGCTGGTTTGTTCATAGTTCGCCCTCGCACGCGTGGTGGCGCAGACAGGATCTCCTGTACAGTCTCATGCCACCCCCCGGTGTCCTTCGATGCACTCGCCGTCGATGGCAGGGTTGATGGCGACATGCGGGTAGATTTCGACCACTCGACGATGGAGGAAAATTCTGCGCCTGATAGAACTTGAACTCGCGACGTCGATCTCACCACTTCCAGGAGACTTGCATCTATCGAGAATCGATCTCGGAACGCCGAGCCCAACCCTTCCAGGCGCTAACCACTCAGCCACCTCAATGTTTACTTTTTCTTTATCGCCTCAAGACACACAGTGACGAGGTAACACACGCTGCATCATGGTTCTACGAAATGTCATCTGGCCCGATAACAACATTTTTACTTTAAATATTTTAAGATTACATTTACCGTGATATTTAAATCAAAGAGTTTAGGCTTGTTTTTTCCCCTTATAGCCCGTGTTCGCCTGGCAGAGAACAGGGAGCCAGGTAGGCCCGTGTGAGGGGAAGTGCGGGTAATTTGTTCCTCATCAGATAATCGTGAACTTCTCTCACACCTACACTCGCACGCACACACTGGAATCCCTGGCGGTGAGTTATCTCATTGCTCGCGGCGGTTATGGGTTTGGTATCCCGTTATACAAGGGCGAGGCGATCTTTTGAGCGCAAGGTATCTGGAGATCGATGTTTTTGTACCTCCATTATTCCAATTGTATCATTAATGTTTTCAAGGCTGAATCTCTGCGCAGAACACTTCCTGGTGAGGCGGTTGTCGCAACGAGAGGTTTCTTCATTTGTATTAAACCTGCAACGTCAACGTGACACAGTCGTATTCCTTGCACCATTTACTCCTCTATACATCATACACGTGTCACTCCTCTGTACATCATACATGTGTCACTCCTCTATACATCATACACGTGTCACTCCTCTATACATCATACACGTGTCACTCCTCTATACATCATACACGTGTCACTCCTCTATACATCATACAGGTGTCACTCCTCTATATATCATACACGTGTCACTCCTCTATACATCATACACGTGTCACTCCTCTATACATCATACAGGTGTCACTCCTCTATATATCATACACGTGTCACTCCTCTATACATCATACACGTGTCACTCCTCTATACATCATACACGTGTCACTCCTATATACATCATACACGTGTCACTCCTATATACATCATACACGTGTCACTCCTCTATACATCATACACGTGTCACTCCTCTATACATCATACACGTGTCACTCCTCTATACATCATACACGTGTCACACCTCTATACATCATACACGTGTCACTCCTCTATACATCATACACGTGTCACTCCTCTATACATCATACACGTGTCACTCCTCTATACATCATACACGTGTCACACCTCTATACATCATACACGTGTCACTCCTCTATACATCATACACGTGTCACTCCTCTATACATCATACACGTGTCACTCCTCTATACATCATACATGTGTCACTCCTCTATACATCATACACATGTCACTCCTCTATACATCATACACGTGTGCTTTACTTCCCCTTCCGTCACTCTGCATATCATGTCACCGCGTGTCTTGGATGGGGTGATCGGCGCCTGATTCACTTCAAGGAGCAGGGACGGATAGGGTGTTGTCAGCGTTTCCTTGATGGTGTGCCAGAGTGATGGACGGGGACGTGAGCGATCAATACCCGTCCCCCGAGGCAGCCAGGGGGCCTATAGGGGGGGGGGGGGACTTACATCGTACTGTGTAGATGGCATTGTCACCAGGAAGACGCTGCAGGCGGAAACATAAATAATAATCAACAAAAACACCACAATGGCCAGTAAGCTGCGTCCCTTCCCAAACCCTCCACAGGTCAACAACGAAGGTCAGGCCGCCTCCCCGACCCCTCCACAGGTCAACAACGAGGGTCAGGCCGCCTACCCGACCCCTCCACAGGTCAACAAGGAGGGTCGGGCCGCCTCCCCGACCCCTCCACAGGTCAACAAGGAGGGTCGGGCCGCCTCTATGACCCCTCCACAGGTCAATAATGAGGGTCAGGCCGCCTCTATGACCCCTCCACAGATCAACAAGGAGGGTCGGGCCGCCTCTATGACCCCTCCACAAGTCAATAAGGAGGGTCAGGCAGCCTCTATGACCCCTCCACAGGTCAATAATGAGGGTCAGGCAGCCTCTATGACCCCTCAACAGGTCAATAAGGAGGGTCAGGCAGCCTCTATGACCCCTCCACAGGTCAATAATGAAGGTCAGGCAGCCTCTATGACCCCTCCACAGGTCCATAAGGAGGGTTAGGCAGCATCTATGACCCCTCCACAGGTCAATAATGAGGGTCAGGCAGCCTCTATGACCCCTCCACAGGTCAATAAGAAGGGTCAGGCTGCATCTATGACTCCTCCACAGGTCAACAAGGAGTGTCAGGCCGCCTCTATGTCCCCTCCACAGGTCAATAATGAGGGTCAGGCAGCCTCTATGACCCCTCAACAGGTCAATAAGGAAGATCAGGCAGCCTCTATGACCACTCCACAGGTCAATAAGGAGGGTCAGGCAGCCTCTATAACCCCTCCACAGGTCAATAAGGAGGGTCAGGCAGCCTCTATCACCCCTCCACAGGTCAACAAGGAGGGTCAGGCAGCCTCTATTACCCCTCCACAGGTCAATAAGGAGGGTCAGGCAGCCTCTATGACCCCTCCACAGGTCAACAAGGAGGGTCAGGCAGCCTCTATCACCCCTCCACAGGTCAATAAGGAGGGTCAGGCAGCCTCTATCACCCCTCCACAGGTCAATAAGGAGGGTCAGGCAGCCTCTATAACCCCTCCACAGGTCAACAAGGAGGGTCAGGCAGCCTCTATGACCCCTCCACAGGTCAATAAGGAGGGTCAGGCAGCCTCTATGACTCCTCCACAGCCTCTCATCGCGTGACCTCTCTATATGTCATGGCTCTCACGCCCTGCCACGCTAAGTCTCCGATAATGTAATGCAGAAAAAGATCAGGAAGCTGTTGCGTTATTTAGGGGAGGCGGTAGCAGAGCAGGATCAAAGTATATTATCTTTATCTCTCTCTCTCTCACTCTTTCTCTCACACAACACACACACACACACACACACACACACACACACACACACACACACACACACACACACACACACACACACACACAACACAACACACACACACACACACACACACACACACACACACACACACACACACACACACACACACACAGACACCACACACAGACACACACACACACACACACACACACACATAAATACACACACACACACACACACACGCAACACACACACACACACACACACACACACACACACACACACACACACACACACACACACACACACACACACACCACAACACACACACACACCACACACACACACACACACACACACACACACACACAACACACACACACACACACACACACACACACACACACATGGTACATTCACGGAGATATAAACAAGCCAGAGTAATATGACATTTTCGCTTCTCTCTCCTAGATGGCCAGCATGTCTAGATTGTGAATTCTGGCAGCTGATATAAAACTCTTCCTTGAATCCAATAAAGTTAAGGTTCCGTCCCGCGCTCGACAGCCCGAGACGCCGATTGTTGCCGTGATCTGGCGGCGCCGAGCTCGACTCCACTGCTCGTCGTGTGGAGTCGAAAAGACTTTTGTGCCAAACTTCTAATTGACGGAGTGTGTGAGGAGGCAAGACTCCCCATCATCTCGACAACACAAACTTGTAAGCGACTTGACTGGATATGTGTGTGTATGTGTGTGTGCGTGTAATAGTAATAGTAATAGTAAATTTATTGCCATTATTGTTACGTCTATAAATTATATAAACAAGCTTATATATACCATTTCTATTAACGGCATGGTCTGTCGAGCCAAGACTCTTTGACAGACGGAAATTTATAATCTAAATTTGCAGTACACAGGCAACATTGTTTTCTAAGAAATTGTTTTGAATAGATTATGCAATCAAACTTTACAACTGCAGTAAATAAGATTCCAATTATGTAAAAACAAGCACCAAATCTCCAACACATGCATTCTTACAAGCGTTAACAATATAGAGCATCCACACTGAAATGCGTATTGACACACACTTACATTGTTCGCCTAACATCCTGTATTCTGACAAATAAACAATTAACTCTTTATTTTCTTTTTAAATTGAAATAAATTACATGTAATTATTAATGTTTTTACATCAGTACGAAGGGAATTCCACAGCTGAGGACCGTCACATACCGCACTCTTGTTGTAGATGGTTGTTCGAAATTGTGGACTCACTAGATTTATATTATTACCCCTCGTGTTATGAGAACTTTCAATAAATTTGAAAAGTGTGTTACCTGTATAGGTTATTCATATGTTTTTAAATAAGCAACAAAACAAAATATATTTTAATGAATTTGAACTTTAATATATTTAACTGAAAATAATTACGGCTGGTAGAATCAAATTTATCCATGAATAGAATAGATCTGATAATCTTATTTTGGGCTACTAATAATTTTTTCAAAAATGATGGACATGTACAACCCCATATGGAGACACAGTAGATCAGATGAGGGTAACATTAGGTGTAATAAATACTGACCATACTCTCTGTTGTTAGTTGATGGCGGACTCTATATAGGATACCACATATTTTTGATAGTTTTGTACATACCTCATTAATATGATGGCTCCAATTAAAATTTTCATCGATAATTACACCCAAAAAATTTGTATGGGACCTTGTTTTGGTTCACCCTTTTAATAATATTGGGGGGATCAAATTTTTTATTGACGATTTTGAAACAGTATATAATTGTTTTTTTGTAACATT
>JACEEZ010000676.1:0-42500 GCA_016584305.1 Chionoecetes opilio | reverse complement strand
GGACAACCCGTTACCCCGGGCTAGTGTGACATCCGGGTTACAACAGTTACCTTCCCAGGTAACCCCGAAAGGGAGAATGAACCGCTGTCTGGGCTGGCCGCCGACTTGCCCTGGCTCTGACTCGAAGCCAGGCGCGCCATCCACTACACCACGAAGGCAACAAAATTCTTACTTTACATATTTCATTATATCTTTACTTTACTATCTCATATTTATCATAATTATGTATATCTATCATTAATGTTCAGCAAACTTTCCACCATGCTTTGATTACCTAAAACCAGACCGTAAAAAAACTTAAATTGATTGATTTAATGCTAAAAAAAAAAGGGAAAATGTGCCGGACAAAAAAATAAAAATAAATAAAATAAATAAATAAATAAATAAATAAATAAAACGTAAAAAGATTCCTTGAACAGATAAAATCGTAAAAAAAACAACCTAAAATGATTCAATAAACAGATCAAATAAACCAAGTAAAAATAAACCAGCTACTAAACCAGGCAAAATAAATACTTGTTAGTGCGTTACACCTTTCAAAACTTGTAGTAAATAGCGCGGCAAAGTCCTGTCAGGTTCTCCTCCATCACCGCCGCCCCTTTTCAGGTCTGCCTTTCACCCTACACGCTCGCCAATTAATGTCAGTAATAATTTTCCTTATTAAAGTGAATCTGAAAACACGAGGTAGTTTTTTTTTCTCCCTTACTACTACTACTGCTGCTGCTGCTACCGCCACTACTACTACTACCTCTACTGCTACATCTACTTCTACTATTACTACTACTGCAACCACCACCACTACTACTGCTACTACATCTACTTCTACTATTACTACTACTACTACAACCACCACCACCACTACTACTGCTACTACATCTACTTCTACTACAACCACCACCACTACTACTGCTACTACCTCTACTTCTACTATTACTACTACTACTACAACCACCACCACTACTACTGCTACTACCTCTACTTCTACTATTATTACAACCACCACCACTACTACTGCTACATCTACTATTACTACTACAACCACCACCACTACTACTGCTACATCTACTTCTACTATTACTACTACTACTACAACCACCACCACTACTGCTACATCTGCTACTACTACAACCACCACCACTACTACTGCTACTGCCTCTACATCTACATCTACTTCTACTATTACTACTACCTCTACCACTACTACTATTACTACCACTACTACCATAAGAACTACTAACACGTAATAATGGTGATAAGAATTTGATGTTCAGTTGAAAATCGGTTATCTAAGAAAATGGAGAGAGAGAGAGAGAGAGAGAGAGAGAGAGAGAGAGAGAGAGAGAGAGAGAGAGAGAGAGAGAGAGAGAGAGAGAGAGAGAGAGAGAGAGAGAGAGAGAGAGAGAGAGAGAGAGAGAGAGATTACAGCGGGTCATTGGAGCAAGAAAGGAAGGAAGAAATAAAGATGGCTGAAAAAAAGTGAGATGAGATATTTGTATACCTAACACTGCAAAATTAACACACGTAATAGAAGCATATACACAATAATAATAATATAATGATAAATTTGATGATCTAAGAGGCTTTTGTCTGTGTCTGTCTGTCTTAAAAACTTAATAACTCGCATAATAAAGTACTATACGTAGCTATATAAGCATACATTTTCATTCAAACACCTCATTCTTGACACGCATTCCATTCTTATCATTCTACAAACATTTATTTATCTATCTATTTTTGTTACTCATGTATTTATCGATCTATTTTTCTTACTCATGTATTTATCGATCTATTTTTGTTACTCATGTATTTATCGATCTATTTTTCTTACTCATGTATTTATCGATCTATTTTTGTTACTCATGTATTTATCGATCTATTTTTCTTACTCATGTATTTATCGATCTATTTTTCTTACTCATGTATTTATCGATCTATTTTTCTTACTCATGTATTTATCGATCTATTTTTCTTACTCATGTATTTATCGATCTATTTTTCTTACTCATGTATTTATCGATCTATTTTTCTTACTCATGTATTTATCGATCTATTTTTCTTACTCATGTATTTATCGATCTATTTTTCTTACTCATGTATATATCGATCTATTTTTCTTACTCATGTATATATCGATCTATTTTTGTTACTCATGTATATATCGATCTATTTTTCTTACTCATGTATTTATCGATCTATTTTTCTTACTCATGTATTTATCGATCTATTTTTCTTACTCATGTATTTATCGATCTATTTTTCTTACTCATGTATTTATCGATCTATTTTTCTTACTCATGTATTTATCGATCTATTTTTCTTACTCATGTATTTATCGATCTATTTTTGTTACTCATGTATTTATCGATCTATTTTTCTTACTCATGTATTTATCGATCTATTTTTCTTACTCATGTATTTATCGATCTATTTTTCTTACTCATGTATTTATCGATCTATTTTGTTACTCATGTATTTATCGATCTATTTTTGTTACTCATGTATTTATCGATCTATTTTTGTTACTCATGTATTTATCGATCTATTTTTCTTACTCATGTATTTATCGATCTATTTTTGTTACTCATGTATTTATCGATCTATTTTTCTTACTCATGTATTTATCGATCTATTTTTGTTACTCATGTATATATCGATCTATTTTTCTTACTCATGTATTTATCGATCTATTTTTGTTACTCATGTATTTATCGATCTATTTTTCTTACTCATGTATTTATCGATCTATTTTTCTTACTCATGTATTTATCGATCTATTTTTGTTACTCATGTATTTATCGATCTATTTCTTACTCATGATTTATCGACTATTTTTCTTACTCATGTATTTATCGATCTATTTTTCTTACTCATGTATTTATCGATCTATTTTTCTTACTCATGTATTTATCGATCTATTTTTTCTTACTCATGTATTTATCGATCTATTTTTCTTACTCATGTATTTATCGATCTATTTTTCTTACTCATGTATATATCGATCTATTTTTCTTACTCATGTATTTATCGATCTATTTTTTTACTCATGTATTTATCGATCTATTTTTCTTACTCATGTATTTATCGATCTATTTTTCTTACTCATGTATTTATCGATCTATTTTTCTTACTCATGTATTTATCGATCTATTTTTCTTACTCATGTATTTATCGATCTATTTTTCTTACTCATGTATATATCGATCTATTTTTCTTACTCATGTATTTATCGATCTATTTTTCTTACTCATGTATTTATCGATCTATTTTTCTTACTCATGTATATATCGATCTATTTTTCTTACTCATGTATTTATCGATCTATTTTTCTTACTCATGTATTTATCGATCTATTTTTGTTACTCATGTATTTATCGATCTATTTTTCTTACTCATGTATTTATCGATCTATTTTTCTTACTCATGTATTTATCGATCTATTTTTGTTACTCATGTATTTATCGATCTATTTTTGTTACTCCATGTATTTATCGATCTATTTTTGTTACTCATGTATTTATCGATCTATTTTTCTTACTCATGTATTTATCGATCTATTTTTCTTACTCATGTATATATCGATCTATTTTTCTTACTCATGTATATATCGATCTATTTTTCTTACTCATGTATTTATCGATCTATTTTTCTTACTCATGTATTTATCGATCTATTTTTCTTACTCATGTATTTATCGATCTATTTTTCTTACTCATGTATTTATCGATCTATTTTTCTTACTCATGTATTTATCGATCTATTTTTCTTACTCATGTATTTATCGATCTATTTTTCTTACTCATGTATTTATCGATCTATTTTTCTTACTCATGTATTTATCGATCTATTTTTCTTACTCATGTATTTATCGATCTATTTTTCTTACTCATGTATTTATCGATCTATTTTTCTTACTCATGTATTTATCGATCTATTTTTCTTACTCATGTATTTATCGATCTATTTTTCTTACTCATGTATTTATCGATCTATTTTTCTTACTCATGTATATATCGATCTATTTTTCTTACTCATGTATATATCGATCTATTTTTGTTACTCATGTATTTATCGATCTATTTTTCTTACTCATGTATTTATCGATCTATTTTTGTTACTCATGTATTTATCGATCTATTTTTCTTACTCATGTATTTATCGATCTATTTTTCTTACTCATGTATTTATCGATCTATTTTTCTTACTCATGTATTATCGATCTATTTTTCTTACTCATGTATTATCGATCTATTTTCTTACTCATGTATTTATCGATCTATTTTTCTTACTCATGTACTATTATCGATCTATTTTTCTTACTCATGTATTATCGATCTATTTTTCTTACTCATATTTATATCGATCTATTTTTGTTACTCATTGTATTTATATTTTCCTGAACTACCATTCTTAATCCATCGTATGTTTCTTCACCCTACAACGTCATATAAGAACATAAGAAAATAAGGAAGCTACAAGAGGCCGCGAGACCTACACGTGGTAGTTCCTGTTACTTAACACTACCTACATCCACCTTTCACCCCATCCATGAAATAATCTAGCCTCCATTTAAGCTCCCTAATGACTCTATATCTGTATCAATATCCATGTTTAAGATTGCTTCAGCTTGTAATGGCCCGTGAAGCAGCAGGCGTAGTGCGTGGTGCCTCTATTATGTATTTACAGACATAAAGGAAAATTGTGAAGACTACAGACGCTACAAATGTCTTGCAAGTGACGTCACAGCCCTTGTTGTGGCTGCGACAGGCGCGGGAAATGCGAGCTCGAGGACCAACAAACTCCACTTGCCGCCCTTGTTTGTCAGCTTATGGTAATTTTCCCCTACCAAATATGTTTCAGTTTAATGATATACTGTTATCTTCGGAAATGTTTGTTCTATAATATTATCAAATAAAAAACCGTAAAACACACTAAAGAAATGCCATTATGAGACTCAAGAAATATGCATGAATTCACTTAAACTCTTCGCCATTTAATATTTTGCGAGAAAACATTTTACATGGAGAATATCAATAGAAGCGGACTTTTATTAGCTTTCCATTGATATATTTCGCTTTCTGTTAAATGAATTAGCAGCATGCATAAATTAGCGTTAACTAAATAAATAACCATGAAATCGGGTAATTTTTCCAGATTGATGAAGTTATAAGTTCACCGGTGACTACATGAGGACATAATCTTATATCCGCTGCCTAAACATATATATCATAAAAGGAATACACAAATGTCCTAAATAAATATAAGTAGACTGCTTCTTTGCGAGAGGAAAAATAAATAAAAACTTAGGAATTATCGCGTAAGTTATGTGGTGCTGTTCAAGGCAAATTTATGTAAACAACAATATTTTCACTCTCATTGCCTCCATTTTGTCGTCATATTCTGAACCATCCCCTTTGATTTCTTCCCTTCATTAAACATAAACGTTCCTTACCATTAATTAAGACAATAAAACCATTTCCCATTTCTTATCAACCATGGAAATTTGTCTTTAATCATGAAAATTGGTCATAGGTACAATATTATGTTTCGTCATACAAGTAAGTTATGCCTTAAAAAGTCTACCATTGTTCTACCACTCCATAGAAAACGTGGCGGCTTGCGGGTACACTATACTAATACAAGGTGATTGGGTGGCGGGGGACTAAAGCTAACCCACCCAATCATGTGCTTTACGTTTACAGCTTAATGGGCTTGGAGGAGGAGGAGGAAGAGGAGGAAGATAAGAAATAGGAGGAGGAGGAAGAGAAGAGATAGGAGAGGAGGAGGAAGAGAAGAGATAGGAGGAGAGGAGGAGGAGGAAGAGAAGAGGACTTATGAAATTAGGTTTGAGTAAAAATTCTTCTTGTGACTTTCCTTACGAGAGAGAGAGAGAGAGAGAGAGGATGAGAGAGAGAGAGAGAGAGAGAGAGAGAGAAGAGAGAGAGAGAGAGAGAGAGAGGAGGAAGATAAGAATAGGAGAGGAGGAGGAGGAAGAGAAGAGATAGGAGGAGAGGAGGAGGAAGAGAAGAGGACTTTGAAAATTAGGTTGAGTAAAAATTCTTCTTGTGACTTTCCTTACGAGAGATGAGAGAGAGAGAGAGAGAGAGAGAGAGAGAGAGAGGAGAGAGAGAGAAGAGGAGAGAGAGAGAGAGACGAGAGAGAGAGAGAGAGAGAGAGAGAGAGGAGAGAGAGGAGGAGGAGAGAGAGATGAGAGGAGAGAGAGAGAGAGAGAGAGATAAGATCAAGATACTTGATCCAATCTAGACACTTTGCAAGTACCAACTACAAGGTTATTGGCTATACAAAACGCCACCACGCCAGGACGAACTGGGTGGGCTCGTACCGCTGACCGAATGCAGGGATTCTACACGCAAGCCACCTTGACGGGTGGAGAGAGAGAGAGAGAGAGAGAGAGAGAGAGAGAGAGAGAGAGAGAGAGAGAGAGAGAGAGAGAGAGAGAGAGAGAGAGAGAGAGAGAGAGAGAGAGAGATGAGACGAGAGAGAGAGAGACGAGAGAGAGAGAGAGAGAGAGATTGTAAATAAAGGAAGGTATAAAATCAATCAGAAAATAAGGGAAGAGAGAAACAAAACAACATATCCAAATGAGAAATTCAACACAGATAAAGACAAAAAAAGTTACGTACACATAAACACAAAATGACATCCTTAACTTCTTAAAAGACTTACACCGACAGGCTCAGCACATTCCCCTATCTTCACTTTCCTTACTTCCCTATCTACTATGTCTTGCTGCTTACATTCTTCCCGTGACGAAGGGGGGGCGGGGTGGGGGTGGAAGGTCTCGACTATAATCATCATCATCATCAGAGGGGGTAGTAGGGTATAGAAAAGGGTGGCAATGATTTCAAGTGTAGCTGGTTTGTGGGACGCGGGAAGACCTTCTATTTCTTGGCCTTCTTTTTGGGCTGTGAGGAGAGGGAGAGAGGAGAGCGTGAGGTGATGCAGAGGATAGTGATTGAGTGAATGAGGGAGAGGGAGTGAGTGAGTGAATGAGGGAGAGAGAGAGAGTGAGGTGATGGATAGTGAGTGAGTGAGTGAGTGAGTGATTGAGGGAGAGAGAGTGAGACGCGGGAAGAACTTCTATTTCTTGGCCTTCTTTTTGGGCTGTGAGGAGAGGGAGAGAGGGAGAGCGTGAGGTGATGCAGAGGATAGTGATTGATTGATTGAGTGAATGAGGGAGAGGGAGTGAGTGAGTGAGTGAGTGAATGAGGGAGAGAGAGAGAGAGTGAGGTGATGGATAGTGAGTGAGTGAGTGAGTGAGTGATTGAGGGAGAGAGAGTGAGGTGATGCAGAGGATAGTGAGTGAGTGATTGATTTAATGCCAAGAAAGGGTAATGTGCCAGACATCAGAGGTCCTATGGCACTATGGCAAAGCATATCAAGGGTCAGGGTTAAAGAATAATAGTGAAACGGTGAGGGAAGGGGAAAGAACGGAATGTTACAGCAGGAGGGTTAGATCAGATGTAGGATGTGGATTTGTTGGAGGAAGGAGGTTACATTGTCCAGGGAGGAGGGGGGATTCCGGGAGAATGTCCACAAGACAGGGAGGTCGGGAAAGGGAGGACAAATGAGGGAAGGAACTGGAACGGGCAGGAGTAAGATGGGAGCAGGATATTAGGACATGTTGGATAGTGAGAGGAACTTGACAGGGTGTGCAGAGGGTTGGGGAGGAGCTTGACATGAGATAGGAGTGTGTGAGGTTGGTATGGCCTATGCGTAAGGATAGTGAGTGAGTGATTGAGTGAATGAGGGAGTGAGAGGTGAGGCAGAGGATAGTGTGTGCGTGAGAGAGAGATAGAGATAGTTGATACAGACAATAGTGAGTGAGTGAGTGAAAGAGTTTACACAGACAATTCTTCTAATTATATATCACATAAAAAAAATAAAGAAGCTACAAGAGGCCGTGAGATTATATAGACAGCAAACTCGCTGCAATGTATCTGAAACAACTGAAAAATAATCTGATCTCTCAAAATGACAACAATATCAAAATAAATAAAAATAAAAAATGAAAGAAAATCCATGTATCTGAAACTATCAAAGACATGAATAAATAAATAAATAAATAAATAAATAAATAAAGAATGACGAAAGAAAATCGAAACATATATCACCACTAATGACAAAACTTGAATAATTATCGTATCATCACCATAAATGATTTCCCAACACTAAAATCTAAAATCATCACCACTATCACCATTATTCCTCATCACACCACAATATTCCCCTTTCTACAATTCACTATTACTTCCCCACCATAAATTCCCCCCTTCCATCACCATCATTCCACACCACACCACAACTTTCCCCTTTCTACAACTCCCCAATTTTTTCACCTTTACAAATCCCCACCAAGATTCCCCCACTGCCTCCCCACTCCTCTTTCTTGCCCTCCCCACTCCCTCCTCTATCATACTCATTGTCTTCCCCTCCCTAATCCCTCACACTCACAGTCTTCCCATTCTCTTTCTCCCTGCTACTCACAGGCGAGTCCTCC
This sequence comes from Chionoecetes opilio, assembly GCA_016584305.1. NCBI lineage: Eukaryota > Metazoa > Arthropoda > Malacostraca > Decapoda > Majidae > Chionoecetes > Chionoecetes opilio. Next base: position 33,982 of record JACEEZ010000676.1, on the reverse strand, counting down.
ACCACCTCGTCCTCCTCCTCATCTTCGTCCTCGGCCAGCTCCTCAATGTCGTCGTCCTCGATCACGTTGGTCTCGGTCTGGTGGGTGCCGCTCAGGTGGACAGGCCCCCCACCCCGCACCAGGTGGAACGTGGCCGCCTGGTCCTCCACTAACACCTGAAGGCGTGGAGGAGGGGGTGACTCAGTGGTTGGGGTGGAGATGGTTATGAGTGGTTAGTGGGTGGAATGAATGGTAGTGTGTTACTGGGGTATAGGAAGGTTAAACACACATCACCACCGAATCCTCAATGCTCACGGGGATTTTTCACTGAAAAATTCGGGCGGTTACTGTCCTCCTTGAGCAAGGGGATAGGGGTGTATGGTGTATGAGGTCCCAGCATTACCCAAAGATTGGTAATAATGAGCTCCAAGCTCGCACCGGGTGAAACTGGTGATCGCGAGCCAACATAAATGTTCATAACACTCACACATATAGATAGAAAGGTATTTATAGACCCCAAATTCAGCATAAATATGAGCATAACAGGGCACAAAGTATATAAAAAACAATTATTTTACAAAAAAACTACACAATTATGGTCCATCAAATATATGCACATAAAAATTACCAACCTCAAAAGTTATAAAAAATCTCTAAATACAACCTGGACCCACCTCGACATTGGCCACGCAGGAGGCCCCGGCCTTGGACACATAGATGGGTATTCTCTGTTTCTTGTCGTTGAAGCCCATCACCTCGAGCTCCACCACGTTGGCCTCATCCTTGGCGTCGGGACCCAACACCACCTGCACAACACAGGCACAGGGAGGGAAGGTGAGGGGGTGGCGTTTGGGTGTGTTTAAAGTTTCGTGTAAAATAAAGGAAATATCAAGACTGGATCAATATAGTGGCTTCCTTCGGCCAACAAGCCAGGGGAGGCGGGTCACAACACCCGGTACCCATTCACTGCTGGGTGGACAGGGGCTTGAGTTTTAAGGAGACGGCCCATCTTTCTCCGCTCCGCCCGGGAACCGAACCCGGGATTTCTCGGTTGTGAACTGAGCGTGCTAACCACTACACAATGGAGTTTTTAATGTCTATCTACTTTGTTTCCTGGCTAATTTAAGTGTGCATTCATTAACCACTGTAGACTAAATGTAGTAAATATAATGATCTCTTGGTTATTCTTATGTACTGTACAACTCAAAGGCCAGGATGTGTTGTCATTACCTGCCTGACGGAGAGGGTGTGCGTGGTGACGGTGCAGTCGATGGTGTTCTCCGTGGCGGTGCCCTCCCACTTCTGCTCCTTGTGGTCGGCGTCAAGAGTAATGCCTGGAGGGAGGGAGGGAGAGAGGTAGGTGGTAGGGTTTTATTTGATAATACCCATGACAATGTTATATTTGTTTATTTATTATTTCTGTTGGGTAGATGCTAGGGTTGCCGGTCAGAACGTCCACGGGTCAAAACGTCCATTGTACAAAACGCCCACGGGGTCTACCATAACGTCCACGGGTGAGAACGTCCATTCATATCCTTCTAACCTAACCCAACCTTAACTAACCTAACCTAACCCATTCCTAACCTAACCTAACCTAACCTAACCTAACCTTACCCAACCCAACCCAACCCAACCCATTCCTAACCTAACCTAAACCATGGACGTTTTGACCCGTGGACGTTCTGACTGGCTACCGATGCTATGATGCACTCAGAGGAATACAAAGGAAGAACAGGCAGCAACATCCCTACAGGCCAAACAGGGCTGCCTGTGTGACTACTTTCTACCACGATAATTTCTGCACCACACCACTATATAAAATACTTTGATCCTAGCTAGACACTCTGCAAGTACCAAATACAAGGTTATTGACTATACAAAGCGCCACCATGCCAGGACGAACTTGGTGGGCTCGAACCGCTGACCGAATGCAGGGACGCTACTAATACCACTAACTCCACCAGTTGTTATAAGCATCCATAAAATAATACATTCTGACAAACATAACTCAACAATGCTGGGTGGCTGTTAATACATAGATGGGAAAATACAATCAATTATTTACTTTAAAAAAAACCGGACATGGCAAGAAGCCAAGGAAACAGGTTTGGTGATGGTGATGAAATTTACGTTAAGTTGTAGTGAAGGAGGATTTTTTTTTTTCCTAAGGTTGTGCAATGTAAATTAAAATAAGGTTAGATGCAGGCTATTTGGTTTTTTGATTCTTCTACCCTACAATAAATCTATATCGATAAATCTGGAAAAACGTGATTTGACAAAGAAATGGGGAGAAACGGGTTCACAAATAGGGTGGTAGATGATTGGAATGGTCTCAGTCGTGGGGTAGTTAGTGCGGAGTCAATAGGGAGACTAGACAATGTTATGGATGGGGATGAAAGGTGGATGTAGGTAGTGTTAAGTAACAGGAACTACCACGTGTAGGTCTCACAGCCTCTTGTAGCTCCCTTATGTTCTTATATACGAAGAAAGAAAAAATTGACATGGTGGAGTCTTGCTGTGTGAAGTTAGGTTAATATGGACATAGCCTTGGTCTTTAAACAAATGTATATCTCCTACCAACCCAAAAACCACAACCAACTGCTAACCTTGCTGGGGGGGAGGGAGGTAGGGGGACGAGGAGGTGAATAAGAACCTAAGGAAGCTACAAGAGGCAGGGAGACCTACACGTGGTGGCTCCTGTGCTAATATAAAGTAAAGTTTAACTCACACTACCATAATACCACGTGTCATTAACATAAGCCTACCCTACCCCTGCATACTGCTAGCAGGGGCAAAGCAGGGGTTATAACAGCCCGGCAGAGTAGCCATGTTGATTTCCTTTACCCTAGCATCCCTATTTACTGGTAGGGATACGGCAGGGGTAAATAGAGCCCTTAACCGTACCCTAGCGTCCCTATCTATTAGCAGGGGTAAATAGGGCCCTTAACCTTACCCTGGCGTCCCTGTCTATTAGCAGGGGTACGGCAGGGGTAAATAAGGCCCTCAACAGGAACTACCACGTGTAGGTCTCAGCCTCTTGTAGCTTCCTTATTTTCTTAATGTTCTAACCGTACCCTGGCATCCTCATCTCTGGCAGGGGCAAAACAGGGCCCACACCCGTACCCTGGCATCCCTATCACTGACAGGGGCAAAACAGGGCCCACACCCGTACCCTGGCGTCCCTAACTACCGCCAGGGGCAAAACAGGGCCCACACCCGTACCCTGGCGTCCCTATCACTAGCAGGGGCAAAACAGGGCCCACACCCGTACCCTGGCGTCCCTATCACTGGCAGGGGCAAAACAGGGCCCACACCCGTACCCTGGCGTCCCTATCACCGACAGGGGCAAAACAGGGCCCACACCCGTACCCTGGCATCCTCATCTCTGGCAGGGGCAAAACAGGGCCCACACCCGTACCCTAGCGTCCCTAACTACTGCCAGGGGTAAAACAGGGGTATATAACGGCAGGGTAAACATAAAGTAGCTTAGTTCAGAAGAAAATGCAATAGAAAGCACCAAAATGGAAGTACTAATGGGTAAAAATGCACTGAAGCGGCATCACCAGGATAAGCCGGTAGATGGAAAGGCTCACATTTAACACCTCCTACAGCCTTATTTAAGCCATCTAAGGGTATTTTAAGGGCACCAAAGGGTTCCCTGATGTTCCTTACCCCAGAAGTATGATCGTTCCATTCCTCCACGCATGCTGGTTAGGGACTGTGAGGAAAGATGTGTGGCGTTCTTCTCCCACGTGGCGTCGCTGCTTGTGACTGTCAACAACGTGCTCGGTCTGGGCCTCGGTCTCGGGGCCTCGGTGGCTTTTTCTGGTCTCGGTCTGGGTCTCGGAGGCTTGCTCTTGGCGTCACTTGTTTGTTTTCGTCGCCACATTGTTTAATAGATGTGATTATTGACGATCTGCTGTGTTTCAATTATTTGTTGTGAAGTTTATTATCTAGGTAGTTGATAATATTTTGTCAATAATCAGTTACTAGATTGGCTTTTTTTGGGCCATATTTCTCCCCCACCCCCATGAGAACCCTGTACGCCCCCCCTCCCCTCCCAAAGGCCATGCTGTACAATGCTCTAATACCCACCAGCCACCACTGATTAGATCTTAGAATATACCCTTATAGTTTTCTATGTAACATCAGAGCCCCTGAATTACGCTTGCCTAGTGACGGTGCCTTGCGCGTGACGTCACAGCCCTCACTGTGCAGGCGAAAAACGCGGGAAATGCGAGCTGGAGGACCAACAAACTCCACTTGCCGCCCGTGTTTGCCAGCTTATGGTAATTTTCCCTACTAAATATATGTTTATCAGTATAAAAGGTATACTGTTATCTTCGGAAATGTTTGTTTTATAATATTATCCAATAAAAAACCGTAAAACACACTAAATAACTGCTATTATGAGACTCGCAAGAAATATGCATGAACTTAATATTCTATTAAACTCTTCGTCATTTAATATTTTGCGAGAAAACTTTTTACATGGAGAATACTAATAGAAGCGGAATTTCATTAGCTTTCCATTGATACATTTCGTTTTCTGATAAATGAATTAGCAGCATGCATAAATGAGCGTTAACTAAATAAATAACATCATGAAATCGGGTAATTTTTCCCGATTGATGGATATTTATTTAGTTAACGCTAATTTATGCATGGTTCTAATTCATTTATCAGAAAACTAATTGTATCAATGGAAAGCTAATGAAATTCCGCTTCTATTGATATTCGCCATGTAAAAAGTTTTCTCGCAAAATATTAAATGGCGAAGAGTTTAAATGAATATTAAATTAATGCATATTTCTTGAGTCTCATAATGGCAGTTATTTAGTGTGTTTTACGGTTTTTTATTTGATAATATTATAGAACAAACATTTCCGAAGATAACAGTATACCTTTTATACTGATAAACATATATTTAGTAGGGGAAAATGACCATAAGCTGGCAAACACGGGCGGCAAGTGGAGTTTGTTGGTTCTCCAGCTCGCTCCGACGGGCGGCATTTGGCTTGAAGACGCTAGATCGTGACGTCAGTGCAAGACACCTACCCATCCACCCCCCCATGAGACTTTGTACGCCCTCCCTCCCTCCCCCCCACTGGCCATGGCTGCTGTATTCTGTATGCTCTACTATATAGCTACCCACAACTGATTTCATCTTAGAATATGCCCTTATACCCTTGTGTGTGGCATCAGAGCCCCTAAACTCCGCTTGCCTTGCCTTGTGTTCCCGCCAATACTCAGCTGTAATGGAAAAACAGAAACTCATGAAACAAACTCAATACAAAATTAACATATTCAAACAAAAAATCCCATAAAACCTGCAGTAGGCTATACATATATGAGAGAGAGAGAGAGAGAGAGAGAGAGAGAGAGAGAGAGAGAGAGAGAGAGAGAGAGAGAGAGAGAGAGAGAGAGAGAGAGAGAGAGGAGAGAGAGAGAGAGAGAGAAACAGAGAGAGAGAGAGAGAGAGAGAGAGAGAGAGAGAGAGAGAGAGAGAGAGAGAGAGAGAGAGAGCAAGGACCTGTGACAATATACTGCACTCTTCCCTATTTTCTCCCTTCTTTTTTCTTCAGTTACCCTTTCAAATTTTCTAGTTCTTTGTGAATGGCCTATTTCAAATTAGTTTTAGTTTCTTTTGTTTGGTTCACCTGCTTCAACAAGGCGGGATGCACCATGGGAAACAAAATACAGGACTTCAGGAGCTACAATTTTAATGCCAAATGAATAAATGTTTCGCTTCATGAAAATACAACAACAATGCCCCAATAGATACTTCCATTTGTTGCTATGTGAAGAAAATATGATCATAATTGTAATGACTAATTGTTTAGATATATTAATACAGGTTGAAGTTCCCAAACTCGGCAACCTCGGGACCAGCGCCGAGCCGAGTAATGGAATTTTCCGACTTTTAGAACGTAGATATATTAAGGGGAAAAAAAGCATGACAAAATAACAAAATCACACAAAATAACAGTGTACACAACTCTACAGTCACAACACCACTGAACAATAACAACAAACAAATCGACGGGAGAAACCAAGCGGCCTAGTGTGGTGGCACCTAGCGGCCGACCTGGCAACTACGCGCCGGGTTTTGGGTGTTCTGCCGGGTTTTGGAAAATACGGAACCATAGCCGAGTTTTGGGTGTTCTGCCGGGTTTTGGAAAATCCGGAACCATAGCCGAGTTTTGGGTGTTGCCGAGTCTTGGGATGCCGAGTTTGGGAACTTCAACCTGTACAATCACTGTTGCATCATAATCTTCACAATCACGTATGGAATAACACAAGAATCATTATACCTATGCTAAACTATAATAATATAAATCTATCTTTCACATAACCTATACTTTGGTCCACGTTATAAGCTTACATATAAGCCTTGAAAGAGAAAGAGAGGCAGAATCACAAGATGGACGGAACTCATAACCTGCGCAATGACTGTTTACGAGTGAGTCCCCATACACTTTTTCCGGCATCTTTTGGTATTTTGCTACCAAGAGATGCCCGTAGTGGTGGGAAAAATATGCGCGTTCGTCACACGGCGTTTCGACTACGAGCAATCAATCTACTGGCATCAATCAAGACAGTGAGTGTGAGGGAGTAGGGAGGGGAGAGAGGGAGGGAGGGGAAGGCAATGAGTATGATAGAGGAGGGAGGGGGATTTATGAATATGAGGGAGTGGGGAGGGCAAGAAAGAGGAGTGGGGAGGCAGTGGGGGAATCTTGGTGGGGATTTGTAAAGGTGAAAAAGTGGGGGAGTTGTAGAAAGGGGAATATTGTGGTGTGATGGTGATAGTTGTCGTGATGGAAGGGGGAATTTATGGTGGGGAAGTAATAGTGAATTGTAGAAAGGGGAAAGTTGTGGTGTAGTGTGGAGTGATGGTGATAGTTGTGGTGATGGAAGGGGGGAATTTATGGTGGGGAAGTAATAGTGAATTGTTGAAAGGGGAATATTGTGGTGTGGTGTGGAGTGATGGTGATAGTTGTCGTGATGGAAGAGGGGAATTTATGGTGGGGAAGTAATAGTGAATTGTAGAAAGGGGAAAGTTGTGGTGTAGTGTGGAATGATGGTGATAGTTGTCGTGATGGAAGGGGGGAATTTATGGTGGGGAAGTAATAGTGAATTGTTGAAAGGGGAATATTATGGTGTGGTGTGGAATGATGGTGATAGTTGTGGTGATGGAAGGAGGGAATTTATGGTGGGGAAGTAATAGTGAATTGTAGAAAGGGGAAAGTTGTGGTGTGGTGTGGAGTGATGGTGATAGTTGTGGTGATGGAAGAGGGGAATTTATGGTGGGGAAGTAATAGTGAATTGTTGAAAGGGGAAAGTTGTGGTGTAGTGTGGAGTGATGGTGATAGTTGTCGTGATGGAAGAGGGGAATTTATGGTGGGGAAGTAATAGTGAATTGTAGAAAGGGGAAAGTTGTGGTGTGATGTGGAGTGATGGTGATAGTTGTGGTGATGGAAGAGGGGAATTTATGGTGGGGAAGTAATAGTTAATTGTAGAAAGGGGAATATTGTGGTGTGGTGTGGAGTGATGGTGATAGTTGTGGTGATGGAAGAGGGGAATTTATGGTGGGGAAGTAATAGTGAATTGTAGAAAGGGGAATATTGTGGTGTGGTGTGGAAGTGATGGTGATAGTTGTGGTGATGGAAGAGGGGAATCAATGACTGGCATCAATCTACTGGCATCTTCCGTGACCAGCAACCAAAACTAACATTATGGATCGTGTAAGAAGACTTCAATCGTAATCTTCAATTCAAGACTTATGAATCGTGCAAGAAGATGCTCGTAGCCGAAACGCCGTATGACGAACGTGCATTTTTTTGCCACAACTACGGGCATCTTTTCGTAGCAAAATACCAAAAGATGCCGGAGTGTTCGTGTGACGTGGCCTTTAAGCTGGACGGCATAACTTAACGCACTACGAGTCTTAACACACAAATGACTCAGGTTGACGAGGCTATCACAAGATGGAAGGCACACATAACTTAACGCACTACGAGTCTTAACACACAAATTGACTCAGGTTTACGAGGCTATCCCGAGATGGACGGCATTTATCACACAGCACGAGATGAAATAGAAAAGACTACATGTATAAAGACCTTGTGACTCCTTCATAACACAAAAATAACAGAAAAAAGAACTTCTAGCAATTCCTAAAAATAGCCTCTGAATCAAGAACTTTAAATCTGTAACCACAAAATACAAGTGGTGAGTGTAGTCCTCATTGTTCTATTCGCCATGCAAGCCCTCTTAGAAATTATCAAACTTTACTCGTTCAATTAAAACTATTTCACATTCTTTTAATCTCCTAATGCCATAGGGTCAATTCTGCCTGTCACTAGAAAACTATTAGATCAATCATATTTCTACCTTTAGGCTTGATAATTATGAGACAGGGGAATGTATTTTTTCATACCAATGGACACACACACACCTAGGAGACTCACACAGTCGTCTAGGAGGCCATGAACACCCACACAGTCGTCTAGGAGGCCATGAACACCCACACAGTCGTCTAGGAGGCCATGAACACCCACACAGTCGTCTAGTAGGCCATGAACACCCACACAGTCGTCTAGGAGGCCATGAACACCCACACAGTCGTCTAGGAGGCCATGAACACCCACACAGTCGTCTAGGAGGCCATGAACACCCACACAGTCGTCTAGGAGGCCATGAACACCCACACAGTCGTCTAGGAGGCCATGAACACCCACACAGTCGTCTAGGAGGCCATGAACACCCACACAGTCGTCTAGGAGGCCATGAACACCCACACAGTCGTCTAGGAGGCCATGAACACCCACACAGTCGTCTAAGAGGCCATGAAGACCCACACAGTCGTCTAGGAGGCCATGAACACCCACACAGTCGTCTAGGAGGCCATGAACACCTCAGCGACGGGCATGTTGATGAGTGCGGTGAGGAGGGGTCTGGACGCCTTGCCCTTCACCACGAACACCCTCACCGTGTCCGAGATGCCCAGCTCCGAGACACAGGTGACCAGCGTCTCCGCCACGTGGATGATGCCGGGAACCAGGATGGGGATCTGAAGGGGGGAGCAGGGGAAGGGTGGGTTAGCTAGACTGTTAGTTAGTCTTTTTGTTGTGTGTGTGTGTGTGTGTGTGTGTGTGTGTGTGTGTGTGTGTGTGTGTGGTGTGTGTGTGTGTGTGTGGTGTGTGTGTGTGTGTGTGTGTGTGTGTGTGTGTGTGTGTGTGGTGTGTGTGTATTCATCTAGTTGTATTTTACAGGGCCAGAGCAACACTCGTATGGCCCCGTCTCCATATCAACATTTTTATCATTCATCCTTAGTGGTTAGTGTTGGGGGAAGCCACCGGCCCATAGGGGGGTCACAAACCCCCGGCTGACACCCGGTACCCATTCACTGGTGGGTGGACAGGGGCTCGGGTTTTAAGGAAACAGCCCATCTGTTTCCGCTCCGCCCGGGGATCGAACCGGGACTTCTCGGTTGTGAACCGAGCGTGCTAACCACTACACTACAGAGTACCCTTAGTGTGTGTGTGTGTGTGTGTGTGTGTGTGTGTGTGCGTGTGCGTGTGCGTGTGTGTGTGTGTGTGTGTGTGTGTGTGTGGACATAAGAACATAATAAAGTAAGGAAGCTACAAGAGGCTGTGAGACCTACACGAGGTAGTTCCTGTTACTTAACACTACCTATATCCACTTCTCTTCCCCATCCATGAATTTATCCAGACTCCCTTTAAAGACCCCAATAGACTCCGCATTGACCACCTGACGACTGAGTCCATGCCAATCATTCACCACCCTATTTGTGAACCAGTTTTTCCCTATTTCCTTTCTAAATCTACGCCCTTCCAGCTTAAATCCGTGACTTCTTGTTCTACCCTGGTTCCCAGCGCTGGGCAGTATTTAAATACATTGTAGTTAAATACAGTTGTGTATTTACAAATGTATTTATAAATACATTGGTTGTCATGTATTTAAATACAGTATTTAAATACTTTTATGAGTATTTAAATACTTTTATAAGTATTTAAATACAGTATTTAAATACTTTTATGAGTATTTAAATACTGTATTTAAATACTTTTATAAGTATTTAAATACTTTTATAAGTATTTAAATACAGTATTTAAATACTTTTATGAGTATTTAAATACTTTTATAAGTATTTAAATACTTTTATAAGTATTTAAATACTTTTATAAGTATTTAAATACTTTTATAAGTATTTAAATACTGTATTTAAATACTTTTATAAGTATTTAAATACAGTATTTAAATACTTTTATGAGTACTTAAATACATTTAATATAATATTTAAATACTTTTTGATCAGTAAATTTAAGAACATAACAACATAAGAAAATAAGGAAGCTTAACGAATAACCGAGAAGTCCCGGGTTCAATCCCCGGGCGGAGCGAAGACAGACGGGTGGTCTTCTTAAAACCCGAGCCCCTGTCCACCCAGCAGTGAATGGGTACCGGGTGTTAGCCGGGGGTTTGTGACCCCCCTCCCGGGGTGGTGGCTTCCCCCAACACTAAGCTGCAGTGGTAGATCATTACGGCTCTGAGGAATTATCCTCTAAACAAACAAACAAACAAACAAACAAACAAACAAACAAACAAAAACAAACAAACAAACAAAGCTACAAGAGGCCGTGAGACCTACACGAGGCAGTTCCTGTACAGTATAAACTTATATATTTACTATAACGCGTTAAACTCACAACTTATTTCCCACACAGCCACACTTGCCATCAAAAGTTATTGTCAATGGATGGATCTACAATTGTATCCCCGGCATTTCCACTTATCTAGCGAAAAAATATTTTCGAATTTCTGGCTGCTCAAAAATATTCCAAAATTGTCGACGATCAATGTTTTTGTTATTTTGCCGCAAAACTATGAGTCGTAAAAAAATTTATGGAAGTAACAAAGGTTCGTCTTGAGGTGTTCTACATGAGGCAGTAATCGGTTGTTCAAAACACCTCATGGTTGTCGAGAAAATTAATATTTTGTATAAATGTACGAATATGCTATTTTCTCTGTTATTTACCAATCAATATTTTTTTGCTTTACGCCAAATGATAGCCCTTGATCTGCTTCATATTTACATACATACTTCTTGCACGTATCTGCCATAGTTTTTTAGTTATTGAAAAAAAACCGTGATTTAAAAAAAAAATCAAGGCAAACCCCTTGCAAAATTTGCTATTTTTGTTGAAAAATAATTTGCTTGAAAATTAGTTCCTAGCAGTTATCGGGCATGCTGAACACGAATCTGGAATCAATTTTCAGTTACAATGATTAGAAGTCCCTATTTCAGCCAATTCACAATGACATGATACTTCCAGATATTCCTTAAAAATCACAAATTAGACAAAACTTACTACAAGACATAAAAATATGATAGGCATTGCTAGATTAATCATTACTTCAATACAACGATCAGTATTAGTATTTTCAGTATTAGTATTAGTATTATTAATCCCTATTTGAGCCACCCATGCGATTGTCAAAGTACTTATAAAAACCTAGGAATACTATAGCAATCCTGTGGGACTTCTAATGCCCTCCCATGACTCCTGTAGGATGCGTGAAGGAGAGAAGAGGACCGTGAAGGACTCTGAAGGATTGTATTTCTCTCTCTCCGTCTGTCTGTCTATCTCTCTCTCTCTCTCTCTCATATTCCTTATATGGCGCCTGGCGACATTAGTGCAGTGGCGACTATAGTGTTTTTACTGTATACACAACATATAAAATTATACTCAGGTAAATTAATTGTATTTGGCCATAAACCCGCCCCACTATCTGGCAACCCTGCTGTTACAGTGAACCAGGGTTGCCACGGCCAAGGAAATGTTACAGTGAACCAGGGTTGCCACGGCCAAGGAAATGTCCTGATGGCAAGGACATTTAGGCCTGAGAAAGACATTTCTAAGGAAACCCAAAATATAAGGAAATCCATTTTTTTCGGACATGTTAAAATTTGTGTGTATTTAAAATGTATTTACAAATGTATTTAAATACAATTGATGTATTTAGTATTTAAATACATTCGTAAAATGTATTTAGTATTTAGTATTTAAATACATTTCTCCCATGTATTTAGTATTTAGTATTTAAATACATTCATGCATTTAGTGCCCGCTGTGCTGGTTACTAACCTTAAGTACTTTTCCTACATCGCCCTACATTGTATCCCTTTATCCACTTAAAAACTTCTATCAGATCGCCCCTTACTCTACGCCTGTCGAGTGAGTGTAAATTTAATAGTTTCAATCTCTTCTCATAACTAAAGTTACGCATCCCTTGAATCATTTTAGGAACTACCACGTGTAGGCCTCGCGGCCTCTTGTAGCTTCCTTATTTTCTTATGTTCTTATGTTCTTATTTTGGTCATCCTCCTCTGCACTGATTCTACACACACACACACACACAAGGGGTGTGTGTGTGTGTGTGTGTGTGTGTGTGTGTGTGTGTGTGTGTGTGTGTGTGTGTGTGTGGTGTGTGTGTGTGTGTGTGTGCCTTTAGCCCACCTGAATGTACGACTGGTTGACATTGTAGACCCGGTCGTCGCAGTGGAAGATGACGGCCAGGTGGAGTGAGGGGGAGGAGGTGGAGGTGTTCTGCAGCTCCACCCTCACCTTGAAGGTCGGACCCAGACCCAACACCTGCAGGGGGAGGGAGGAAGAGGAAGATTAGGATGAGGAAGAAGAAGAAATAGAAGAAGAAAAAAAGGAGGACAAGGAGGAAGAGTAAGAAGAGTAACAAGAAGAAAGAGAAAAGAAGAGTAACAAGAAGAACAAGAAGGAAGAGTAAGAAGAAAAAGGACGCCATGAGAGATAAGGAGGAGGAGGAAGATGATGAAGAAAAAAAGACTAATAATATGAGTAACAAGAAGAGTAACAAGAAGAAGAGGAGGAAGATCAAGAAAAAACATAATAAGAACAGTTAGAATAAGAATAAGATAAGAAGAGGAAGAAGAAGAATGACACTCCCTAGATAACATAACACTACAGTAAACCTCTCCTATTGGACTCATTGGGCCAAGGAGTGGTCCGAGTAATGCAAGGATCCGAATAATGGGGGGTTATATATGGGGGGATATGAAAAAAAAAAAAAAAAAAAAAAAAACTAGGTGTATATAGCTAGGAAATTTCGACCACCCCCACCCCAAAAAAAAAAAAAAAAAAAAAAATTCCTAGGTGTATATAGCTTGGAAATTTCGACCCCTTAAAAAAAAAAAAAAAAAAAAAAAAAAAAAAAAAAAAAAAAAAAAAATCCTAGGTGTATATATAGCTAGGAAATTTCGACCCCTAAAAAAAAAAAAGAAAAAAAAAAGAAGAAGAAGAAGAAGGTCCGAATAATGTCAAAGTCCGAATAATGAGGTCCGAATACGCGAGGTTTTACTGTACTTCATGCCATCCCACACACATCAATCAGAGCAACACAAAGGGATGTAACCATGCTTCACAAACACTACAAGTCGCACGCAAGTCACAGAAAAAGACGAACAACAAGAGGAGGAAGAAGAAGAACAAGAAGACTGAAACCCACTAGATAATGTCACAACACTTTCATCCAACACACATCCCTGAGAATAAAACACGAATCACGAACACAACAGGTTAAGACACGTGACCTCGCCTGACCCACCTGAGCGGAGAGTTTGAGTGGCTCGGTCTGTGAGAGGGAGACTGGGTTGCTGCTGGTCTCCAAGGCCTGCACGTAGGCCCGGGCAGTGCTCAGGCGGAGACGGTACAGGTCGTGCTGGAAGACCCTGTGCATCACTGCAACACAGACATGCGTGGTGGTGGTGGTGGTGGTGGTAGAGGGGGTGGTGGTGGAGGAGGTGGTGGTGGTGAGGGGATGGTGGAGGAGGAGGAGGAGGAGGAGGAGAGGAGGAGGAGGAGGAGGAGGAGGAGGAGGAGGAGGATGGAGGAGGGGAGGAGGAGGAGGAGGAGGGAGAGATGGAGAGGGTGGAAGGGAGAGGTGGAGAAGGAGAAGGAGGAGAGGGGAGAGGAGGAGGAGAAGGAGGAGGAGGAGGAGGAGGAGGAGGAGGAGTGGAGGAGGAGGAGAGAGTGGAGGAGGTGGTGGTAGAGAAGGAGCAGGTGGAAGGAAGGATGGGAGGAGAGGAGGAGGTGGAGGTAACTAGGGGGAGGAGGAGGAGGAGGAGGAGGAGGAGGAGGAGGAGGGGTGGAGGAGAGGAGGAGGAGGAGGAGGTGGAGGAGGAGGAGAGGAGGAGGAGGGGATGACATACATAGGGGGGGAGGAGAGGAGAGGGGAGAGAAGGAGAGGGGGGTAGAGGAGGAGGGGGAGGAGGAGGAGGAGGAGGAGGAGGAGGAGGAGGAGGAGGAGGGAGGAGACGTGGTGTTGATTATTCCCTCACTGCCTAACTTTTTTTCATTTATCTAACTACTATTATATTTATTTGACTTAATTTCTAGTAGTAGTAGTTAGTAGGAGTAGGAGTAGTTAGTAGGAGTAGTAGTAGTAGTTAGTAGGAGTAGGAGTAGGAAGTGGAGGAGAGGAGGACCATTTCTGTGGTGGGCGTTCCATCCCGGCCCGCCCATCCCGGGGATTTTTCCACCGAGAAATTTGGGTGGTTACTGTTCCCTTGAGCAAGTGGATGGGGGTGTGTGGTGTGTGAGGTCCCAGCATTACCCAAAGATTGGTAATAATGTGCTTCAAGCTCGCAGCAGAAGGGTGAAACTGGCGATCGCGAGTCTGTCTTGCGTGGACAGAACCATGGGTGAAAGACACACACACACACACACACACACACCCAACCATAACCCAGTCACTCACACACACAGTTCCCCCTCTCCCGCATGGTCTGGTCCACAAACACACACACACACACACACACACACAACAGCCAGTCACTCACACACACAGTTCTCCCTCTCCCGCATGGTCTGATCCACAAACAGTTTGTCCCTTAGGCGATGTCCAGCTTACACCACCTGAGCCGTCATCGAGCCGTTCACTCTCCTGCAGGTCCAAAGCGGTCCGGACGCTTCCACGACCTTGACACCAGTCCGCTCCTGAAGGTAAATACTATGTCCTCCCCACCATCCCCCCAAAAAGCATGAGCAAAGAAAATAAAGGAAAAATGAAAGAAGAGAAAGTGAAAGAAAGGAAGGAAGAAAAATATACTAGAGAAATAAAAGAAGAATACGAGAAATGCAAGAAAAATTTTTTATAGGGGGGGGGGGGGGGAGAGAGAGAGAGAGAGAGAGGAGAGAGAGAGAGAGAGAGAGAGGAGAGAGAGAGAGGAGAGAGAGAGAGAGAGAGAGAGGAGAGAGAGAGAGGGAGAGAGAGAGAGAGAGAGAGAGAGAGAGAGAGAGAGAGAGAGAGAGAGAGAGAGAGAGAGAGGAAAAAAAAATCAAATGTGAAATCCAAATGCAAAAAAATCCTCAAAATGCAAAAAAAAAAAACCAGAGAGAATACCACAACAAATTTCCATAGGTGACTTACATTACAGTGCAGACTCATTAGACCCTTCCCACTGTCTCCTTCATCCCCGCTGCAACACACACAACAGTGCACGTGCTAAAACAATACAAAACAAGCGAAGAAACATAAATAAACTCAACAGTGCAGGGTGCCATATATGCAAACAAAATAGAATGCAAGGAAAGTACA
The DNA here is from genome assembly GCA_016584305.1 of Chionoecetes opilio. Taxonomy (NCBI): domain Eukaryota; kingdom Metazoa; phylum Arthropoda; class Malacostraca; order Decapoda; family Majidae; genus Chionoecetes; species Chionoecetes opilio. Next base: position 18,346 of record JACEEZ010000676.1, on the reverse strand, counting down.
CAAACAGGAAAGAAAAGGGAAATACTAGTCTACCGTAGATAACAGTGAAGTCGCCAGCCGCAGTCATGTCGCCAGCCGCCAAATATTACGAATTATAGCATCACTACTGATTTTTATGTAGTAAGTTTATATCATGACTGACGTAGTTTATATCATGGCTGTATAATCTACCCTGTTTCAGCGTTGTTTTATGCTTTGTATCTGCAAATATAACTGTTGCGCATTTTGCTTCTCAAGTTTTTCTTCACGCGACGACAGACAGCAGCTGATCACCTTTCGGGCGGCAGGACGCAGACTTGCCAGATCTTTCAAACTTGAATAGAATTTATTTTCACGTTGGCAGAGGAATTTTTATATATCCAAGCATCTTCCGCAGCTAATATATATAGACTTGTTTTACTTTACCTCTAATTTCCCTGAATTCCCCAGAGTGGCGACTCAACTGTTGGGTTAAAATACTAGCTGGCGACTTTACTGTAGTAGGTATAGTGAGGTCGTCACTCGGTTTTATTTTTGTAATTTGTTCATTTATAGCCCTAATATGACACAGATGAAGACACAAAATGACACAGAGTCTCCAGATAGACCCTTCTAACTGTCCTGAAATCATGGATGTACAAATGTAACTATTAACGCCACCACACGGCTGTACATAACAAAGAAACGTAGAACTGGCGACTTCACTGTTATCTACGGTAGCAGTTAGCACGCTCGTTCACAACCTAGAGGTCCCGGGTTCAATCCCCGGGCGGACCGGAGAAAGTTGGGCTGTCTCCTTAAAACCCGAGCCCCTGTTCACCCAGCAGTGAATGGGTACCGGGTGTTAGCCGGGGGTTTGTGACCCGCCTCCCGGGGTGGTGGCTTCCCCCAACACTAAGCACTAAGGATGAATGATTAAATGTAGCTATGGAGACGGGGCCACACGAGTGTAGCTCAGGCCCTGGAAAATACAACTAGGTGAATACACACACACACACAGTCTATTCCTAGCTCTTTCTCCTCTTTAGCTCTTTTCCTGTAAATTACTGCTACCGTAGATAACAGTCAAGTCGCCAGGACAACTTTTTTTTCTGTTTACAGCCGTGTGGTGGCGTTAATAGTTACATTTCTACATGCATGATTTCAGGACAGTTAGAAGGGGCTATCTGGAGAGTCTGTGTCATTGTGTGTCTTCATCTGTGTCATAGTAGGGCTATAAATGAACAAATGACAAAAATATCTACCAAGTGGCTACCAACAGTAGAGTCGCCATCTAGTGTTTATTTACTGAGTGTCGTACCGCTGTCGTCGTCGCCCGAAAAAAAAACGCGTAGTGAAATTGTAAACCGTCTATACTTGCAGCTACAAAGCATAAAAAACACGCTGAAAAACAGGGTAGCTTATACAGTCATTGATATAAAACTACTGTGTATCTCTTCAGTGGCACAGACACAGCAGTAGTGAGGCTATCATTCGTAATATATGGCAGCTGGCGACATGACTGCAGGTGGCGACTTTACTGTTATCTACGGTAAATATTTTTCCTCTTTATCTCTTTTCCTGTAAATGACTGCTAGATGAATACATGCACACACGCACCTTTCATCACCATAACCAGCGTATTATCCTCACGCCCAAACCGTCCAAACTTCATGGCGGAGACCCTGTCCTCGGTGATGAGCGTGTCCACCAGGTGTTTGTCCCTGTACACCAACACGCGGGTGTCGGCCAGCGCCACCGCCACCAGGGACAGGCCAAGGTTGCGCACCTCCAGGCACTCCAGGCACAGGATGGCACCGGGGAGCCTCACACACACAGCGCTGCCTGGGGGGAGGTAAGGGAGATAATGATAAGGGGGGAGAGAGAGAGGAGAGCAGAGAGAGAGAGAGAAGAGCAGAGATGAGAGATGAGAGAGAGAGAGAGAGAGAGATGAGAGCAGAGAGAGAGAGGAGAGAGAGAGAGACGAGAGAGAGAGAGGAGAGATAGAGAGAGAGAGAGAGACAGAGACAAGACAGAGAGAGACGAGAGAGAGAGAAGAGAGATAAGAGAGGAGAGGAGGACGAGAGAGAGGAGAGAGAGAGAGGAGAGAGAGAGAGAGAGAAGGAGAGAGAGAGAGAGAGAGAGGAGACAGAGGAGCAGACAGAGAGACAGAGAGAGAGAAGAGAGAGAGAGAGAGAGAGAGGAGAGAGAGAGATGAGAGAGACAGAGAGAGAGACAGAGAGAGAAGAGAGAGAGCAGAGAGAGGACAGAGACAGAACAGAGACAGAGAGGAGAGAGAGAGAGAGAGAGAGGAGAGAGAGAGAGAGAGAGAGAGAGAGAGAGAGAGAGAGAGAGAGAGAGAGACGAGAGGGAGAGAGAGAGAGAGAGAGACAGAGAGAGACAGAGACAGAGACAAGAGAGAGGCAGAGACAGAGAAGAGAGAGGAGAGAGAGAGATGAGGAGAGAGAAGAGAGGAGAGAGAGAGAGAGAGAGAGGAGAGAGAGGAGAGAGAGAGAGAGAGAGAGAGAGAGAGAGAGTATGTCATAAAGACTAGAACAGAGAAACAAATAAGAATCACACATACGCCTTGTTATTAAAAGAGTGCAAGTACTGTTCCATGGTCTACACACACACACACACACACACACACACACACACACCACACACACACACACACATACCTTGTTATTAAAGGAGTGTAAGTACTGGTCCATGGTCGCTACAATGATGGTTTTCTCCCGGCGTATCAGACCGACAGGCTGTGAGGTGAGCTCCGCGGTGGGCCTGCCGACTTTGCTGCCGCGCTTCAGAGTGTACACCTGACCGTTGCGACACGCCACGATGATGCGGTACTCCACGTCGTACAGCCCCGTCACCGAGAGGATCACCGGCACGCTAGGCAGACTCATCTATTGGGCGGGGAAGGGGAGAGAGAGAGAGAGGGAGGGAGAGAGTGAGATTGGATTTGACACATTTATTCCTCCCTTCCTTCCTTTCTCTCTCTCTACCTCCTTCCCCTTCTCTCCCTCTCTCCTTCCTCCCTTCCTTCCCTCTCTCCTTCTCTCCTCCGTCTCCTTCCTTCTCTCTTCAACCTCCTTCCCCTCTTCTCCTCTCCTCCTCCGTCTTCCTTCCTTCCTTCTTCTACTCTCTCCCATCCCTCCTCCTTCCTTCCTTCTTCTTACCTCCTTCTCCCTTCTTCTCTCTCTCTCCTCCCTCCTTCCTTCCTTCCTTTCTCTCTATACCTCCTCTCCCTCCCTCCCTCCCTCCTTCCTTCCTTCCTTTCCTTACTAAAAGTGTTTGCCCCCGATTAAGGTGAAATAAAGGAGAGAGAGAGAGAGAGAGAGAGAGCGAGCGAGAGCGAGAGAGAGAGAGAGAGAGAGAGAGAGCGCGAGAGAGAGAGAGAGAGAGAGCGAGAGAAGAGAGAGAGAGAGAGAGAGAGAGAGAGAGAAGAGAGAGGAGAGAGAGAGAGAGCGAGAGCGAGAGCGAAGAGAGGAGAGAGCGAGGAGAGCAGCGAAGAGGAGAAGCGTCGAGAGCGAGATGAGCGAGCGAGAGAGAAGAGAGAGAGCGAGTAGCACACTGAGAGGAGAGAGAAGAGAGAGAGAGAATGAATAAGAAGGATGAAGTAAGAGAGGACAGAAGAGGAGAGAGGAAGCTGAGGCCAGAGACAGAAAACAAGTAAATAAATAAAATTAGCCTTCAGCCTTTCATGTTGAGGATGATAAAGATAATATAATGCATGACCTTATAATCATGTGGTCCTACACGTGGGATGGTGAATGCCTCTGGGTCCAGGATGAAGATGTTGGCGCTCTCGTACCACACAGGCAGGAGATGACGTCCTCACTCTGCAGTGTATCTTCTTACAGGTAGACAACAGGTACAAGTCTGCAGGGGAGCCGTGGTGAAGGTAAACACAGAAAACACACATACACACGTACAGTGAAAATAAAGTGTATTTCTTTTGACGTTGTAGAAATGAAGAATATATAATGAAATACAGGTTGAAGTTCCCAAACTCGGCATCCCAAAACTCGGCTATGGTTCCGGATTTTCCAAAACACGGCAGAACACCCAAAACCCTGGGCGTAGTTGCGGGTCGGCCGCTGGGTGCCACCACACTATGCCGCTTGGTTTCTCCCCCCGATTGTTTGTTGTTATTGTTCAGTGGTGTTGTGACTGTAGAGTTGGTACACTGTTATTTTGTGTACTTCTACAGGTCTGTTATTGGTATTATGGCTCCCAAAAAGTCCAGGAACACCTACTGGGGAAGTGAAAAGAAAAGGAAGAACAATGTGTTAACTATTTCTGAGAAAATTGACCTTTTGAAGAAGTTGGATGCTTTTTTTCCCCTTAATATATCTACGTTCTAAAAGTCGAAAAATTCCATTACTCGGCTCGGCGCTGGTCCCGAGGTTGCCGAGTTTGGGAACTTCCACCTGTAGTGACAGGTGTTTAGTGCCTGGGTGTAGCAGTACAGAGACAACAAAACAAGAAACAATTACCAATAAAATAGGACCTGTGTTGGTGTGTTCTCTCACACCCCAACACACACACCAACACATCAACACACACACCTACACATCAACACACACACCTACACATCAACACACACACCTACACATCAACACACACACCTACACATCAACACACACACCTACACACCAACACACACACCTACACATCAACAAGCACACCGCCTGAATGGCTCGGTGGGTTAGAGCGTCGGTCATCATTCTGTGGTTCGATCCCCGGCCCCGCTCGTTCCTGCGGATTTTTTCACCAAGAAATGTGGGCAGTTACTGTCCCCCTTGAACAATGGGATGGGTGTGTATGGTGTGTGAGGTCCCAGCATTACCCAAAGATCGGTAATAATAAGCTCCAAGCTCGCACCGGGAGGATGAGACTGGCGGTCGTGAGTTTGACTCGCGTGGACAAGACCATGGGTGAATGACACACACACACACACACACACACACCTAGAATAAACCCTTGCAGAACGCGCTTCACACACAAGCGTTGGAGCGTGTGGTGAGGCCGCACTCGCCCACCTCCTGCCGCAGGGAGTCCAGGATCTCGACAGCATGCTCACCTACAGACCTCCACACGCGCACGGGACATTTGTCAGGGTAAAAAAACAAAACAAACAAACTGCTATCTATTGGCTGGGAAAAAAAAGTCTGTGTACTGGCTGGGGAAACAAAATAGGTAGCAAAAAGTCTGCTCTGTATTGGCTTAAAAAAAAAGAGAAAAAAGCGGCGGGGAAAAAAGATAACAAAAAGACGGCTGTGTACATACATGGCTCGAAAAGATAACAACGACGGACTTTTATTGGTCGGAAAAAAGATAACAAAAAGACGGCGGTATATATGGCTCGGAAAAAGAAAAAAAAAAGAGGGCCGTGTAATACTGGCCCCCGGAAAAAAATAACAAAAAACGGCTGTTATATATGGTTTGGGAAAAAAAAGATAAAAAAAAGGGCTGTGTTATCTGGTGGGAAAAAAAGAAAACAAAAAGACGGCTGGAAATTACTGCCAAAAAAAAGAAAACAAAAAGCGGGGTATATACGGCTGGAAAAAAGATAAAAAAAAGAGGCCGTGATATACTGGCCGGGAAAAAAGATAAAAAAAAGACCCCCTGTATATACTGCTGAAAAAAATAACAAAAAGCGGCGTGTATATACGGCTCGGAAAAAAGATAACAAAAGACGCTGGTAATCTGCTTGGAAAAAAGATACAAAAGACGCTTGTACATACTGCTCGAAAAAAGATACACAAAACAACGGTCGTGAGAATACGCTTCGGGAGTCAGGAAGCGTGTGGTATGGCTGGCTCGGGAACAAATCAAAAGCGGGCGTGTGGATATGAGGGCTCGCACCCCACCTTGCCCAAGAGTAAAAAAAGACGGCTGTGTTATACTGCTCACCTCAAAGGACCTCTTTTAAACGGCTCGGGAAAACATTGTTTAGTCTGGGGAAAAAAGAAACAAAAAGACGGGGATATTATTGGCTGGAAAAAAAAAAAAGACGGTGAAAACTGGCTGGGGAAAAGAAACAAAAAGAGGTGAGCCAAAAAGTCAAAAGACGCTGTGTATTGGCTAAAAAAAAGATAAAAAAAGCGCGTGTATATACTGGTGAAAAAAGATAACAAAAAGACGGCTGTGTATATACTGGCTCGGAAAAAAGATAACAAAAAGACGGCTGTGTATATACTGGCTCGGAAAAAAGATAACAAAAAGACGGCTGTGTATATACTGGCTCGGAAAAAAGATAACAAAAAGACTGCTGTGTATATACTGGCTCGGAAAAAAGAAAAAAAGACGGCTGTGTATTTGAGAAAAAAACAATAAATAAAATAAAAGTAACAAAAACTCTGCTGTATACTGACGGGGTTATATACACACACACACACACACACACACATGGGGAGGCGGTGGCGGAGTGGTTAGCGTCTCCTACTGGCGTTCTCGGTGACCCGAGTTCGATCCCCGAAGAAAACCAAAAACCTTTCTGCACCGTGGAGTGGCCTAAGAACACCCACATGTCCTGCCTATCAACTCTACCTTGGATTGCGAGTGCATCGGAGGACACAGGGGGGCGGCATGAGCCTCTAATCACAGGCGTCACTATAACAATCCTGCCTGCGCCACCACGGGCGAGGACCAACCATCAGAACCCTCAAGTGAACCTCCAGAGACTACCATCCGAGCCCTGGGTCACCACTGCCTACAGGCGCTATATGCACAAAATGTATAAAAAAAAAAAAAAAAAAAAAAAAAAAAAAAAAAAAAAAAAAAAAAAAAAAAAAATACTGGCTTAAAAAAAAGTCTGCTGTGTAATTGCGAGAGAAAAAAAAAAGTCTGCTGTGTAATTGCGAGAGAAAAAAAAAAGTCTGCTAGTGTGAGTAAGTCCAGCGCGTGATGAAGACCTCGGCCAGGCACACACCTGAGTCCAGGCGTCAAACTCGGTGGGGTTGACCTCCAGCGTGGGCAGCGTGAACTTGAAGTACGGCCGCAGGTTCTTGTAGATGTAGATGTAGCTTCCCGAGGCCACGGCAACGGCTGTGAAAGGTTAACCCTTGAGTCCCAGAGCGTAATTTCCATTGTATTTTGGGTACCATTAGGTGATTTTTAGTGAATATAATCAATATTTTATAGCTATGACCTGTTTAGTATCCTTGTCCACTAACTAATTTGGTTATATTGAGTTACTTTTTCGTAATTTTATGACTAACAGACGATTTCATATAGCAAAGGAAAGATCTGGGCGTGAAGGGGATAAGGGACCACAACATTGCTCCCGTCTTGGAAAATCTGACATTAAACAGAAAGTAGAAGAAGTGTGTGTATGTATGTGTGTATGTGGCAGCTCACCTGGCACCCTTGGCTCTGTGGTGTCCATGTGGAAGGTGATGACCCCCGTTGGCAGGTCAATCAAGGTGTTTCTCCGACATCATGTTGGTCCCTTTGTACACCTGCAACGCAACACCAGGAGAGACAGGTGAGAGGGAACAGGCTTTTTCATATCTATGTCTATGCATATATCTGTCTGTCTATCTATCTTGCGGTATATATTTGTATATTTTTAGCATTCAAATTTTCTCTTGTAGTGGTAGCACGCTCAGTTCACAACCGAGAAGTCCCGGGTTCGATCCCCGGGTGGAGCGGTGAAAGATGGGCGGTCTCCTTAAAACCCGAGCCCCTGTCCACCCAGCAGTGAATGGGTAACGGGTGTTAGCCGGGAGTTGTGACCTGCTCTCCGGGGTGGTGGCTTCCCCCAACACTAAGCACTAAGGATGAATGCTAAAATGAAATGTAGCTATGGAGACGGGACCATACGAGTGTAGCTCAGGCCCTGTAAAATACAACTAGGTGAATACAACTAGGTAAATAACACACACACACACACACTTGAGCTTCATGTTGTAGGCCCCGGTGCCCAGGTCGGCAATGATCAGCTTGGCCTCCCCGTCGCCGTGCAGGTCGGCCAGGGCCATGCACGACCCGAAGGTGTACAGGGCGGCCAGTGGGTCCTGGTGTGCCGTCAGCCATCGCTCGCTGACGGGGGAAGGATGTCAGGCTAACTACATGGGGTGGAGTCAGTTCGTACACAAGTTGTTTCATACACCAAAAAGTTGTTTCGTAGTCTATATAAACCATAGTCGTTTCATACACTCAGCTCAGAATTGAACTCTTGACTTACTACGACTACTATTCAACACCAGGTATGTACGAAAAAACTAAAAACCTGGGTACGAAACAACTCCCTGTAACACAATACAGCTTTGCACTTACAAAGCCAACAATGGTTAAGGGAGCCATGGGTTGAAAGTATTAAAATTGGCGAAGTATGGCGTCATTGCTACTTGCCCGTATCCTTAATTGCCGTCGGCATGAGTAAAAAAAAAGGCAACAGAAAAAAAAAAAAAACAATTTCACGTATACTAAAAATAAACAAAAAAAATAATAAAAGAGCGGATGTTTACATTAATATATAGTATTCCTTGATCCTTAATAGATAAATAATTAATCCATATTAATAAATCAAAAATAGAGACAAAATAGGCAATCTATAACATGGAATGGTTGGCAAAAAGGATCCTATGAAGGAAAACGTAGGAATAAAAAAATGAAAAGATCGAAAGAAAGAAGATTAATTTCTTCTAGCGAGATCATCGGGTCGCAGTTCGTACACAATTTCGTAACAGTGATTGTCACCAAAAAGTGTTTCTAGCTATAGAAACATATCGTTTCATACACTCAGCTCAGAATTGAACTTGACTACTAGAGCTACGATTCGACACCAGGTATGTACGAAAAAACTCAAAATCAGTGTACGAAACTCCCTGTAACCATCAATACAGCTTTGCACTTAAAAAAACCCACCAAGCAAGGTAGGCCATAGGGTTGAATGTAGTGTTTGATAACGAAGTGGCTAGAGCTACAGTCCCGTATCCTTAATTGCCGTGGCTAGAGATACGGCAGCCAGACCACTTTTCACCGGTTACAGATACGGCGGCTGTTTACTTATTATAGTACTTCCTTGTCCTTAAGTAGATAATTAATCCCATACTTATAACACAACTACTGCAGCATAAATATGGCGGCTGGTTCCCTCCTAACATGTATTTGGTGCGTAAACAAGCGATTTATCTACAGGAATAGGACGGTTACGGTGAGTTTCGTACACAAGTTGTTTCGTACCCAGGTTTTGTTAAGTTGTTTCGTACACTGATTTTGAGTTTTTTCGTACATATCTGTTGTCGAATCGTAACTCTAGTAAACAAATTCAACTCTGAGCTGAGTGCACGAAACGACTATGGTTTCATATAGACTACGAAACAACTTTTAGGTGTACGAAACAACTTGTGTACGAACTGACTGCACCCCATGGACAGTTAAAGGACAGGAATGCCACGTTAGTATTGATTAGGTTATTGTAGTATTAGGTTAGTATTGATTGATTGATTAGGACCACTTACTTGTCTGCCATTATTATTGGTCTGGTTTTGTCTTCTCGCTCTTCTTCTTCCTTTTCCTTCTATTTATCAACCATTTATAATCATGGCCTTAGTTTTCCGTCGTATTTTGCAGTAGCGGAGTTTTGGCCTCGGCGCAATGTTGTTGTTTTTTGGTCCTGGTGCTTGAGCTTGAACTTGAGTTGGGAGTCACCTGCTGTTGTCACTCGCTCGCATACTACTTGCATACTTTTTACTTGCAGACATATCATACTTACATACTAAACCTGGCACAGGAGATACCGCGATCCTGAAGAAGCGGGAGATGCGTTCGTGCATCCCCCTTAAAAAAAAAAAAAAAAAATTACCGCATAATAAAATACCGAAATAATACAGAAAACATCTAAATATATAAATCACGAAACATAAAAGCCTTCACAAATCGAAGCTAAGAGGCTATAAAATAATAATAAAAAATAAAAAAATGAAAATGGACAAAAAAAATACTTTGAGAATAAACCAAACTCGAACGGACTGCCAAACATGCATGATAACACATGGAAAAAATACCACAAATATATTGGTTTAATCATCTAACATAAAAATTGCCTTAAACCCATGAATTAAAAAAAAAAAAAAAAAAAAAGGCGGAAAACTAGCGTTGGCTTGCCAGACGTTGACAACCAGCCTTCATACAAATAGCCTAATAACACGCTTCACTAAGCACATTATCTATATGGAAATATCAGACATGAACCAGACAAACACGAAAAGCCTCACAAACCTGAAATTGGTGGGATAATTATCAAAATATGCCGAGAAGGAAGGGGTTGCCACAACGCGTATATTTCTTCACATTTTTATCGAGTTTTTAATTAGCACACTAAGAATGGGGAAACGTATATCAAAATTCATGCTATGAAATGCCGTTTCTAAAGAGATAATCAGATACAAGATTGAGGCCGTTATAAAAAATCGTTTTCTAAAATGGTTTAAGGTCACGTAAGAAAGTGATGACGTCACAGGGACAACAACAAGGGTACTTTTCTGCTATACAGGTATCATGACAGCGTAAGTAACGGCTTCATTGAATGAACAAACCTTCCAATAAATAAAGAAACGTCATAAGAGCTCCGTAAATCATAGTTCAAAGGAAAGTGAAGAAAATAAAATGTGATTGTTTTATGGTCCCGTTAATACGGTGCCACAAACCACTGTTTTCTCACTAATTATCGATTTATTAAGGAAATGTTGTAGAGTAGACCCCCCCTTATCAAGACCGAGGAATTAGAATATCGAAGCCAATATAATGTCAGATTGGCGATAACGCTTGGCTAATGCCTGGCTGTGGGAATGTCTCAACGCCCGATGTAAACAACCCTTATTTCACTCTTATCACCTGACTCTAACAGACCTACTGTGCCTTTCATAGACAATGATACACACGTACTTACTCTTGCTGGCCACCTAACATCAATGAGACCGGTGTAGGAAAGGCAGAAATGGCATAAAATAAGGCCGGTATAACAAGACTGGCCCACCGCTGAGTCTTGAACGGGACGTCCAAGCGAGACCCATTAATCACCCACGAACACTGCTTTAAGCCTGGGGCCGGCAAAATTCGCCATACCCTGAATCTGAACAAGATAACATTTAATTGATGGACCTTATTTATAAATACCGCTGTTTCTTGGAAAAAAAGGAAAAACTAAGAAAAAATAGACTAACGGATCTTTAAATTATTAGCCTTACGGATCTATTTGAATTAATTAGGACACGGAATCTATTTGAATATAGCCTACGATCTATTTGGAATTATTAGGCTAAGATTCCAAATGAAGGGTTGGCTACGGACTATTTAATTTTAGGTCTACGGATTTTTAATTATTAGGCTAACGGATCTATTTAAATTAGCTACGGACTCTTTTCTTTTCCTGGTGAACGCAGGGTTAGAAATTGCCCATGGTCCTGGGGAAATCTTTATAAGTTTTAACGGTCACAACGACAAAGATACTACAACACACATTACAAGCAGTTGTTAATAGCGTATAGTGGCACTGTAAGTTAAACACGCACACTGCCATCACACAACCTACTACAGCCACCACTACGTTTAACTACTAACTACATGCCAAACGAATAAAACATAAAATACTGTTTCAGCCACGTTTATATCGTCTACTAACACTGTTTATTACACTACTACGATTTATACAGGCACCACTATGTGTTTACTACACTACACTACTGACCACGACTTGTTTACTAACTACTATAATGTCACCATGCGTACTAGCTGACTACGTACTAGCTACAGGCACCTACTGGCTACTACCATACCTTATACTCTTATTACTACTAAAGCACCTATGTGCTTCATAGCATACACACGTACTTACTCTTGCTGGCCACCTAACATCGATGGAGATCGTGATGGCAGGCAGAAATGGAATAAATAAGGCCGAGTATAACAAGACTGGCGGCTACAGCTGAATCTGACACTGGGGACGTCCAAGCGAGACTCATTAATCACCCAGCGAACACTGTCTTTGAAGCCTGGGGTCCGGCGCTCTCCCATCCTGCCTGACCTTGACAGTACATTTAATTGATGACCTTTATTTATAAATCCGCTGTTTCTATAGGGAAAAAAAGGAAAAATAAGAAAAATAACTTATTAGGCTACGGATCTATTTAAATTATTAGGCTACGGATCTATTTAAATTATTAGGCTACGGATCTATTTAAATTATTAGGCTACGGATCTATTTAACTTATTAGGCTACGGATCTATTTAAATTATTAGGCTACGGATCTATTTTTTCTTTTCCTGTGGCTGACGTCGGGGTTAGAAATACTGCCCATGGTCCTGGGGCGCATCTTTATAAGTTGTTACCGGTCACAACTACCGACAATATACTACAACACACTATTACAACAGTGGTAATAGCGTATAGTGGCACTGTATAGTTACAACACTGCACCACTGCCACCACTACTACTACTACTACAGCCACCACTACTGTGTTTTACTACTACTACTACTACTGCCACCACTACTACTACTACTACGTACTACTACAGCCACCACTACTGTGTTTACTACTACTACTACTACTGTTATTACTACTACTACGTACTACTACAGCCACCACTACTGTGTTTACTACTACTACTACTACTGCCACCACTACTGTTATTACTACTACTACTATTACTACAGCCACCACTACTGTTATTACTACTACTACTACAGCCACCACTACTGTGTTTACTACTACTACTACTACTACTGTCACCACTGCCACCACTACTGTTATAACTACTACTACTGCCACCACTGCCACCATTACTACTACTACTACAATCACTACTACTTCTATTACTACTGCCACCACTACTACTTACTACTATGAAATGCACACACACACACACACACACACACACATTTATAAGGCCATAATGACAGAACGATAAAATAACAAACGAAAAAGTAGAAAATAATGATAGGAAAAGATGAGTCCATATATCTCAAGTCTGTCCTTTATTGCACGGAAAGAAGGTGTTATGTTGCAAGACTAAACTTAAATCTCTTGTTACATTTCATCCTGCTTAATTAAAACGATGTAGATTTTTTTGACATTAGATCGCATAGTTGAAATGAGAAGTAAATTGTTTTCTCTCGTTCATTATTCCAGACTCTCTCTCTCTCTCTCTCTCTCTCTCTCTCTCTCTCTCTCTCTCTCTCTCTCTCTCTCTCACACACTCACACACACACACACACACACACACACACACACACAACAGTCTGCCTCCACAACACATGGAAATAAGTAATGAATAATAGTAATAATAATAATAATAATAATGATGATAACTATAATAGCTACTTCATTCATTTTCTAAGACTTGATAATATGGTTGTGTGTGTGTGTGTGTGTGTGTGTGTGTGTGTGTGTGTGTGTGTGTGTGTGTGTGTGTGTGTGTGTGTGTGTGTGTGTGTGTGTGTGTGTAATTTTTTAGTATGTTCGAAATACTGTGAAATTGATTATGATGAGAGAGAGGAGAGAAATAGAGAACGAGAGAGTAGAGAGAGAAGAGAGAGGAGAGAGAGAAGAGGATGAGAGAGAGGAGAGGAGAGAGAGAGAGAGGAGAGAGAGAGAGAGAGAGAGAGAGAGAGAGAGAGAGAGAGAGAGAGGAGAAGAGAGAGAGAGAGAAAAGAGAGAGAGAGAGAGAGAGAGAGAGAGAGAAATAAAATAATACTCCATACGATACATTTCATTGCATTTGATAACATTATAATGCACCAAAAAGATAACTATTACCAGACAACTATTTTGAAAGTGTTAAATATTAAACAGAAAAGTGTCAATTGAGCTCCGTACAATTTACAATCCTATCTAGATGTTCAGTTAGAAGGAGAAAGAATTAATAGCTAGAATTACATGCATTTCGATCCCTTAGATACGAGAAATTAAAGAGGATCTGATTTGTTATAATAAGCGATCAAATTATTTTCTCTGGTTCTCATATATATTATTTTGCATTAAATGACAGATGAGTTAGTTTGGTCTTATATTTATACATACAAGTATATATATATATTTTTTTATTAGAGTCTTCTTGTGGCCTACATACAGACAGACGGACAGACAGACAGACAGGCAGGCAGACTATACAGTGTATATATTAAAGGGGAAATGGGAAATATAGGTAAAGAGAGGGAAAGGGACACCAGCCACACAATAGAGGGGAAAAAAAGGGGAAATAATTGATAAGAAAAAAAAGAAAAAAAAATCTAGGAAAGTAAAAAAATTGACGTGATAAAAAAAAGGGAATTTGATACAGATGATAATATGAAGAAAGGAAACAAGGTAAAAATTATGAGGTAAAATAGGTATGAGAGGTAAAAAAGGTCAGACAATAGGTAAAAAAGGTCAGACAATAGATAAAAAAGGTCAGTAAGGTAAAAAAAGATCAGAAAGGTAAAAAAAGGTCAAAGGTAAAAAAGGTCAGAAAATAGGTAAAAGGTCAGGAAATAGGTAAAAAAGGTCAGAAAAATAGGTAAAAAAAGGTCAGAAAATAGGTAAAAAAGGTCAGAAAATAGGTAAAAAGGTCAGAAAATAGGTAAAAGTGAATGGTAAGGTAAGGCAAGGTAAAAAAAATGGATAGGTAGAAATGGGTTAATAGGCATAATTCACCTGAACTCTTAAGGTACCTGGAACCTTACTAATGAGTAGGTCCCCCCAGCCTGCAGCACCTTAACGACCAGGTGAATTGTGTTAGAGCAATTAAGGTAGGACAGGTAACTATACACCCCTCCCCCACCACACACCACCCACACCACACCACACCCATGCACACCTGAGATATGACATAGGTAAACTAATTAGTGATGAACAGGTGAAGGTTTGATTAATATACATACTCGTTATCATCATTATTATTATTATTATTATTATTATTATTATTATTATTATTGTGTATCAGTACCAGGTCGGATTCGAATCAGATACCCAGTGCCGTTTCTAGTCTTTTCGGCCCTATGCGAAATGCTGTTTGGGGCCCTATGCGAAATGCTGTTTGGGGCCCTATGCGAAATGCTGTTTGGGGGCCCTTTGCGAAATGCTGTTTGGGGGCCCTATGCGAAATGCTGTTTGGGGGCCCTTTGCGAAATGCTGTTTGGGGGCCCTATGCGAAATGCTGTTTGGGGGCCCTTTGCGAAATGCTGTTTGGGGGATTTCCCTATTTTGTAAAACTATGATGGTGGATTCCAAGCCCTCTAAGGTGGTCCGGGGGCACGCCTTTAATATTTAAATCCATCAATCTGGTGCACTTGAAGAGGAATTGAGACTAGATTCGTGAGGAAAAAAGCAGCTTGGGGGCCCCTGGTGGCTTCGGGGTCCTGTGCAACCGCGTAGTTTGCATGTATAGTCCTAATTTATTTATATGTCAAAATGCAGTAGGAAGCCACGCCCCCTTGCATCCCTTCTATTCTACGGGGCGCTGATTGATGCATTCCTCGTATCATATACCAAGCACAATATCTTCACTACTTAACAGCGCGTGACCACTGGACAGAGCAATCTTCACTACAGAGGGTGACAAAATCAAAATCCCGTAGTATGAAGATTGCTCTGTCCATGGTCACGCGCTGTTAATAGTGAGATATGTGATTGGTAGTGAGATACGAGGAGTGCACCAATCAGCTGCCCCGTAGAATAGAAGGGCAGGCAGGGGGCGTGGCTTCCTGACTGCATTTTGACCCTAATAAATAAAATAGACTATAGTAAAAAACGGCCCTGCAAATACTGATACACAGTTTATATTACATGATTATATATGTTGAATGTCCTGGCCTGATAAATTAAAGCTCCTGTCGCGTTGAGGTTGGGGGAAAGATAAGTAAGGGTGCGAGTCCTTCCCTTTGTATCCTCTTGATAGTGAAGTGGCTAAGTGGCTAAGACCTGTACACGGGTTCGAATCCAGCCAGGTACTGTTACACACTTTGTCTTAAATCATTATTATTATTATTGTTATTGTTATTATTATTATTATTATGTTGTTATTGTTGTGTTGTTGTTGTTGTTTGTTGTTGTTGTTGTTGTTGTTGTTGTTGTTGTATTAAGGTAAAACACATGTTGTATTTTCGTGTTGTTGTTGTTGTTGTTGTTTCTTGGTGATGAGTTGTGGTGGTGGTGGTGGTGGTGGTGGTGGTGGTGGTGTGGTGGTTGTGGTGGTGGTGGTGGTGGTGGTGTAGGTGGTGATGGTGGTGGTGGGTTATGGCAGGACAGTCTCCACTTTTATTCCTGTGATGGAGAAGGAAAAACATATCATTATTATCATCATTATTATTATTATTATCATTATTATCATTCTTATAACAAACACAGATACGTTCTTTATACTTATCATATTTTACGAATAAAAAAAAAACCCTGTCCAGAAATAGCTCCCCCAAAACCAGCCCATTCAGAGCCCAACACAAATCAAACATTGTAAAAATAGCCCAATAACCGCCTCCCCCAAATTGAAATAGCCCAACAACTCTCCTCCCCCCCCCCCAATAAAATCAATTGCCCAACAACTCTCCTCCCCCCCAATAAAATAAATAGCCCAATAACTCCCTTTCCGAAGCAAAAATAGCCCAATAAACCCTTACACAATTACAAAAAATAGCCCAATTACCGAATCATCTAACAAAAACAGCCCCATAAACCCTTTCAAAATTACAAAAATAGCCCAATAACCGAATCATCTACTAAAAATAGCCCAACAAACCCCTCCCCCCCCTGATAGAAGCTCTGCCAGTACCCACCTCAGCCCCGCATGCCCAGGAAGCCGGAGGGAGTTCTCTTGTCTTGGGAGGGCATGGCGGGGTACGCGTCCTTCTTGCCGCGCATGCCCAGGAAGCCCGAGGGTGCCCGCTTGTGTGTGGCAGCAGCTCGCCATGCCTCCTGGGTGGTGGTGAGGGGGTGGTGGTGGTGTTAGTAAGGGTGGTAAGGGTGGTGGTGGTGGTGGTGGTGGAGGTGTTAGTAGTGGTGGTGGTGGTGGTGGTGGAGATGTTAGTAGTGGTGGTGGTGGTGGAGGTGTTAGTAGTAGTGGTGGTGATGGTGGTGGGTGATGCCATGGGTGTTATTATTATTATTGTTATTTACTACTATAATACTACTACTACTACTACTGGTATGCCTTCTACTACTACTACTACTACTGCTACTACTACTACTACTACTGGTATCCCTTCTCCTACTCCTACTACTACTGTACTACTGGTAACCCTTCTACTACAACTTCTACTACTATTACCACAACTGCTACTACTACTACTACTACAATTATCATGGACACAAATAAACACTATTCCTCCTCTTCTTCTTTTCCTCCTCCTCCTCCTCCTTCTCCTCCTCCTCCTCCTCCTCCTCCTCCTCCTCCTCCTCCTCCTCCTCTTCCTTCTCCTTCTTCTCCCCTTCCTCCTCCTCTTCTTCTTTTCCTCCTCCTTCTCCTCCTCATTCTCCTTCCTCCTCCTCTTCTTCTTTTCCTCCTCCTTCTCCTCCTCATTCTCCTTCCTCCTCCTCTTCTTCTTCCTCCTCCTCCTCCTCCTCCTTATTCCCCTCCTTCTCCTCTTCTTCCCATTCACTCCTCATAACCTTCTCCCTCCTCCCCCCCCCTTTACTCACGGGCATATAGTAGGAGTATAAGTAATCCTCATCGCGGGGGGCGGCGTCCCCTGCACCCTGCCCCTGGAGGAGGGAGAGGAGGGCCTGGCGGGGGACTGAGGGGTAGTATTCCTCGAGGGTGGCCTTCTTTCCCCTCATACCTAGGAAACCTGTGAGGGGAGAAGGGAGAGAGAGGGGATGGTTAGATTATGAAGGGAAGGGAGGGTGGGTAAAAGAGGGGAGATATGGAGAGGGTAAAAAGAGGGTTTAATGAAGGAGGAAGAGGGGTTTGTGTGGGGTAGGAAAGAGGGGAGGGTTGAAAGGGGGGGTTTAGATAATGAAGGGGAGGGGAAAGAGAGGGGAGAATAGATTAATGAAGGAGGGAAGAGGGGTTTGTTTGGGTTAAGAGAGAGAGGGGAGGTCAGATAATGAAGGGGAGGGGAGGAGGAGGGTAAATAGAGGGGAGGAAAGAGGAGGGAAGAGGAGGGGTTAGTGAGAGGTATGAAAGAGGGGGGAGAAAGAGAGAGGGAGGTAGATAATGAAGGGGGTGGGGTAATAGAGGGAGTGTTAAAGGAGGAGGGAAGATGAAGGGGTTTGTGTGGGAGGAAAAGGGAGAGGGAGGAGGAGGGAGAGGAGAGAGAGGAGGAGGAAAGGAGGGAGGGAGGGGAAGGAAGGAAGGAGGAAGGGGGAGGAGAGAGGGAGAGAGAGAGGGAGGGGAGAGGGAGGTGAGGGGGAAAGGGGAGGAGGGAAGGGGGAGAGGAGAGGAAGAGAGAAGAGAGA
>JACEEZ010000675.1:0-30590 GCA_016584305.1 Chionoecetes opilio | reverse complement strand
TGTCAGGACATATCAGATGGGTACTTTTGCTTTAGAAAAACGCATCTTTTGCTTATGGCTTGTGTGTGTTTTGTACGTGTAATAAGATGGTGCTTATGATTCTTTGCTATTGGCTGTGGTGTTTGTGATTGTGTATACCATTCCAGATTGTTTTTTAATGCGTTGTTTTTAGGGTGTAGTGCCTTTAGGAGGTGCAACCATTTCAACCTACCGTGTGGGATTAAATGCTTGCAGTTCTTATATGTGCCTTGCACGTGACGTCACAGCCCTTGCTGTGCAGGCGAAAAACGCGGGAAATGCGAGCTGGAGGACCAACAAACTCCACTTGCCGCCCGTGTTTGCCAGCTTATGGTCATTTTCCCCTACTAAATATATGTTTATCAGTATAAAAGGTATACTGTCATCCTCGGAAATGTTTGTTCTGTAATATTATCAAATTAAAAACCGTAAAACACGCTAAATAAATGCCATTATGAGACTCAAGAAATATGCATGAACTTAATATTCTATTAAACTCTTCGCCATTTAATATTTTGCGGGGAAACTTTTTACATGGAGAATATCAATAGAAGCGGAATTCTATTACCTTTCCATTGATAAATTTCGTTATCTGATAAATGAATTAGCAGCAGCATGCATAAATTAGCGTTAACTAAATAAATAACATCATGAATCATGTTCATCGCATCTTGTATTATGAACTTCACTGGTTGTGCTGAGCCTGCTCGCTTGGAACGTGTTTTTTCTTTCATAGATCCCGTTATATAGCGGTCGAAGATGATTCGTCCAGAGGTCGTCTGAAGTCGGAGCTATCCACACTAACATCATTTTCAGTCAAAGTTGACAGAAACTCATCATTAACATCATTCATACTTAGAACAGCACCAGACGAGAGCGAACATTTGACTGCATTTACAATTTCAATGTCACACATATGCTTGGTGATATTATCATCGACCCCAGTACAATCAAATCTGAAGGAATAGCATTGGCGTTCAACATTTCGTAAACAATCTCTGTGATACCACATTTCATATGCAGCGGCATCACCAACTTCATGCAACAGTGACAGGTTTGCTCGGACTTTGTCGTCACGTGTGTTCGCTTTTATGTCCACAAACCGGGTCCCCATCGTATCTGTCAGGACAAGATGCAACTCTCCATCTGTCGGATTGTCACAGAGAAACGCACAGGACTTGGTCTTTGGCTCCATTGGGCGACACCTGCGAACACGTCTGACAAAATCCTCATCATGTGCCAAGGATGGACGTCCGAGTTTAGCTGGTCGCATTTGTGATTCACTAGATGATGTTTCACAAAATCTCTTTTCGGCTCTCTCCAGCATACCTTTGTGCACTACGAGTTTGTAACAGTCTTTGTGGTAATGGATGTTTTCCGTATCAGATGCAGACAACTTTGACAGATTTTCAGCCAGAGGTGCATACTGCGTTTCTCCATACTGTGCTCGCTTCTCGGCAAAGTTCTTTATGTTACCAATAGAATCTGATGTAACATTCTGTACAAAGGTGTAGCCCTTCCGCTTGCCTTTATCGCAAATGATGCAGGTGAGTGAGTTCATTGTCACGTCCGTTATAGTTGAATCTCAACAGGCCTCGCTTCGAAACGGGTGAACTTCTTCATAAGTGCATATCTGGAAATACATAAACAATTATCAAGTTAAAATATATACCAGCATCCGTTCGAACATTCAAGATCAATATGGTGTAGGCACATATAGTTAATTGGCATCATCACTGGAAAAAAAGAAAGAACATTTTAATATCTTAGCCTAGTCCACAAATTGCTAAAGAAAGATTGGACTCGATTCGACGGGTTTCGACTTTTTTGAGATATTTCTCAACGAACAAATGACTGCATAGAATATTATTAATTTACTGTAATTCATTATCTTTGTGAGTTATTTGTTTCGCATTCAGTTAATTAGAATCAGTTTATTATAGGTGCTGACAAAATCGTAGCTTAGTTCAGAGACGGCGGATATCTTGGTTCACCGACTCTGCATGTACAAATAACATATTTGTTAATACATCAATAATTATTCCAGATATCAACTAAATATTTGGTACATAAATGATTGATGATATGAGGAAGACACCAATTTTTTTTCATAATTTTCCTATTAATATCTTAAGAGATAAAAATAGTTATCAATATTAGCACTTTCTTTTCGGGCGATAAACTGCGAAATGACGGTACCCCCCTTTAAGCCCCCACAAAAACCCAAATTCCCAAAAGTAAAATTGCCACCCAAGTTTTTCTATCTACTTAGACCCTATAGATGCCATTTAAACAATAAAATAGTTTTTGGCACGCAATTCCCACGGGATCACATTTCAGGTACACGGCGAACCTGACTATCAGCGGAGATTGGGCTGTATGTGGCAGCAGGGGAGGGCAGCTCTACCATTACTACCGGAAATATGGCACACAGTGGTTTGTACAGACTATGCATTATTATTATCATCAACCCATCTATATTAAGTGTGTATTTATTCTCATTAATGACTTCCAGCCCTTATCAGTGTATTGGGACTAGTTTTTTTTTGTTTTTCTCTCTCTTATTATATGGCTTTAGCATGGCAGGTACAGTAAACATGTTTTAATTTGTACAGATATTACTGGTAAGTACTTTTGGACAGATTGCCCACCTGTGGGGAGTCACCTTGTCGTGGTGGCGGGGCCTTGAAGCATGGTCGACGGCCGCCACCTACTCTGGCCGGCCTGCCTGACATTGTTGGGTTCGGTGGCCGTCGGCCTCGTGGACAAGTGCGCCCCTTCGTCATGGAGGTGGAGCCTTCCAGTGATGTCTTCGCCTTATGCTTCCTCCCCCTTTTCTCCTTTCTTAGGGCGATTCTAGGCCCGGGTGGACCCTTCTCTTCCGTTCACGCTTCTCTTCCTTTATACTTCACGCTCCGCTCCCCACGTGTTTGCCGTGCGTGGCATCTGTATATTCCCCGCGCGCCCCTCTATCTGAAGTTGAGCCCACCGCCGGGGCGGGTTGTAGTTCCCTTCGGTGGGCAACACGCTTCTTTGGTAGGGGGGTTGGGGTACGACGGGGAGTCCAGTGTGGCCCCGCTGGATCAATCGCGATGGTTCATGCGGGTTGTTAGGGCTAGGGCCAAGCGTGATGCTGGCATGGTGGGCACCGCATCGGTTCCCGGCGGGCTGCCACACACACTAGGCAAAACCGAAGGTCTACTCCCTGCTACCCCTGGAGCTGTTGGGTGAGGTCCTTCCCCAACAGGAACAGCTTCCCCTCGTTGGGCTCGTGGTGGGTGGGGCTCGTGGGGAAGTGAAAAGTAATAAAATTTATGTATAATACTAAGCTTACCCCGGCCTGACTCTCTCCATGACCGTCCGGCTGTCCTCGACTTCTCCCACTTTGAATCCTCTCACATTGACTCTGGCGCCTTTCCAGGCCCGACGTGGCACGAAGCGGGCAGCCGCCCTTCCTCCTCAGCTCCCCGGTCTGGAGGTCCCCGCATCAAGGGACGAGACAGGATTGATGAGACGAGCCTGGCCCTCGGGGGCACTTCTACGTTGGAACCCTTGCTTCTTTCCAACGGTCCCGGCCTTGTCATACAGAGCATTACATGATTAATTTCAAGGCTGATGGGTGGTTCGCCGCATCCGTTTTATTTATGATGACAATGGACTATCAAATAGGTGCTACCAGAATTTTGCTGCGGCAGATGAATTGCTTTCCTTGCTATTAGAGGAAGCCACAAAGATGGAAAATGGAGCGAGACATTACAGAGCCGAACTCTTCGCCTGGAAATGTTGGAGACGGCCCTTGGATGACTTACATCCCCAACACTTTTGACAAAAAACTAATACATCTACTCCACTGTCCGCCATAGCCTACCCCTACGTGGTACGGGAGTATTATAAGGGAAAGTGGTGGCAACTTTTTCCTTGCGGCGCGGTCCTTGGAAAAAAGACATTGGAATGATCCGGAAAGGCAACCTGAAACGTATGCAGAGGAGTTCTATCCGAGCAAGGACCTAATTCAGGCTCGGATTTGCTTCTCCACATGGCCCATCCACCGAAGACAGCATTTTTGATACCATCAAAACCTCATCAAAATTAATACCAGCAAAGGCGTAATCTACAAACTACGACCTCTTTGAGGTTTTCGGATGCAGAACAAATACTAAACTGTTGACCGGGAAAGAGTGTTCACGGTCTATAAGGTCCAGGAAGCAAAAACATGAATCATTATCACCTGCTTACGGATCAAGTCTCCCCGATTCCATAGGATCGGTCCCCCAGTCTTCAGGATAAAAGCCTTTATCGGACCGCCCTATGCGTGCTATGATTGCTTACAGCTTGGGCCACGACAAAAAATTTTGTAAAATCCCCTCCTAGCTGTGGTCGATGATCCCGGCGTTGGGGTGCAC
Source organism: Chionoecetes opilio (assembly GCA_016584305.1). Taxonomy (NCBI): domain Eukaryota; kingdom Metazoa; phylum Arthropoda; class Malacostraca; order Decapoda; family Majidae; genus Chionoecetes; species Chionoecetes opilio. The sequence goes on along the minus strand of JACEEZ010000675.1, from coordinate 26,169 downwards.
ATGCCACAGATGGACTGTACATCAACTCCCCACTGCATTCACTGCCCCTTTCGTTTTTGTTGATCACACAACCGAGTTCCCGACAGTGTGGGAATTACAATGGAAGAAGACCATCCCTTTATTTGGCAACTCCCAATTTTATCAGTCTTGGGGCGCAGAAGAGAACTTTCCCACAGACAAGCCAGGCGGGGGAGGGAAGCAGGGACCTACGCATCCGCGATGGCTGCGCTTCTTACCTAAGGGACTGCCTAATCAGCCTTGCTGCAGTTCCACCACCACATTCTCCTTGTACCTAATCCTATCCATCCAAGTGAAGAATACGTTCCTCGCTATTGACCTGCGACTCTGTGGAGTCTGCTGACTCTTCTCATAATGAGCCTCCAAACCACCTCTAGTGTAGCGTACTTTCTCTTGTTGCAGGCCGTTCACGGGAAAAAATGACAACAGTGACTTCCTCCTCTAAGAGGACTCCCAAAAAGACATCTTAGTAAAGAGTATCGAAGCGAAACTCGCAGTTCCAATGAGTCCTTAGACTCGGGGCGTTCCCTCCGGCCAAAAATATCAATTGCTGAGCAGGAGGGGTTGGACTTGACGTACAGATACAACCTACTGATAGGTGTGGGAGTTACTGGACGTGACTCCTAATATCACCGCCCCTGTTACCACCCTGAAGCGGCTAGACGACACAGCTCAAACAACACGCTGCTGGCGAAGGTTTGTCTCACAACTTATGGGACAACACAAAGTAGTTGATAGCAATGCTGATAAGCAATCTTTAAGACCTCGTCGGGAGCTGATCAGTAAAACATAGAAGTGGTTAAATCTTCTGTCAGTACAGCTACATCTTTGGTGGGACATACGTCTCTACTACTGCCGCGGGTCCTCGTTTATGAGAACCCGATTTCAACGCCGGATGTACGCAAGCGACAACCGACATCTGGGAATGTACAGAAAAGTAGTTTACCATCTTCCACAACAAAGAGAAAAAAGATGCTGGGCTTTCAAATGCGCAAAGGGGTCTACAAGGCCGTAAGGTTCTGCATATCGTCACGCACGAAATAACCTCTTCAATCCTCCAATGGAATATCCGTGGATACGTGCAATTGGGAGGAACTAGTCCTTCTCATCAACGGTTGGACCCAGAAAATTATCTGTTTTACAAGAAACAAATGATTTAGGGCAGGGAAGGTGTCTCTGCCCGACAGGTTTATACCTGTCCACACACACCTCCAAGCAGGTGGTGGCTTTAGTGGTGGTTGTGGCCTTACCATCGTCGGGAGTCCCTTAACTGTCATCCCGCTGCAATAACCCTTGCAGGATGTAGAGGTAGTATCCATCTGCACAAGACATACACTGTCTGACCTCAATATATCTACCCTCCAAATGACGACATACCTCTCCAAGATCTTGGGATATCGTATCCGCCAGCTTCCCCGTCCATTTTTCTCCTTGGAGACATGAATGGGCGGCATTTTTCTAGTGGGAGATTCACCAGGAAATCTTCGCGGTGATTCTCTCGTAACTCCTTATACCGATGGCAACACCTAAAGAGATTAAAACACGGCGAGAACCAACCACATTCCATTCGCAGGACGGGAACATTGGATGCTATGACTATCACTCTGCAGTCCAACAGGTTCGCCCTCGAACGTCTCAGGGAGGTGGCCGATTCTCTTCGGGGAAGTGACATATCCATATTACTTAAAGCAGTGTCCTAGCACCCTTCCCGAGTCTCCCCAAAAATGGGCCTCTCTCGTGCAGGACTGGGAGGGCTTTCAAAAGTGCTTGTGTTTTGAACATCATATAGATGACCTTCTCCAACAATAGATGGAGGCCGTAGATTACTTTGTGTCTCGAATCCATTTTGCAGCCCGCTGAGCATCCACCGCCACATTGGATCTTTCTCTCGCGATTGTTACGTGGGTGTGTGGAACAGGACTGTACGCCAGCGAGGAGTCACTCCAGCCGTGCTGAGACGCCAATACATTTCGCGGCCAAATTCAGTAGACCTAAAAATATCTTTATAACAGGTTAAGAGCTAGATACGACGGGTTATGAAAGAGTTCGTCACTCATCTTGGAGGGGCTTTATATAAGTACGATCTGGCATCTACCCGGTGTCCAATGTTTGGCAAAGAGTAAGGAAAAAGAAGGGGAAAGTTTATCCCATCCTCCCTCCAGTCATCGATTAATGGAGGACCCTTGTGGCAGGATCCCTTGACTGTAGCAGAGGAATTTGTTTCCATTTTGTGTCAGTGGCGCAGACCTGACCCTTGCGTCTCCAAGTGTAGGGACAGACTAGCGACAAGACAGGAGGCATAGATTTTTTAATCTAGAGGCGGGGAATCTTACAATGTTCTTTTTACACCTCGTGGAGCACGTCAAGCCAGGAGGTTTGCGCTGACACTTCCCCAGGCAAGTGTGCTACCATATGCGAGCTCTTCATCTAAGAGATGAGGCCTCAGATTTAATGTTTGAGCATCTATAAAATAGGATCGGATTGAAGGAACCCTTCCAAAGTAGACGGGGTGGGCGGGTGGTGATCCGTCCTAAGCCTGGGAAGGAACCCTCATACCGACGAATTTCCGGCCCCATATCCCTAACTCCATGTGTGGTAAGTTATTCGCAAAAAATGGTAAAAATAGGCGGAATGGTATGGTTTTTGGAACGGGAAAAACTTTTTCTCCCGTTTCAGTGTGGATTCCGTAAGGCATCACTCTACTACGGAAGCGCTTATTTCCTTAGAGTCATCCATATGTGGGGCATTCGACTCTCGACAACACCATGTTGACATCTTTTCGACATGAAAAGACTTACGACACAGCTTGGAGACACGGATGATTTGCAATCTCTGTAACGAGAGTGCCGGGCCTAAGTAGGTCGGTTATTGCCTGTGTTCCTCCGACGTTTCCCTAGCCAACGGGTGCTAAAGTTCGAGTTGGAAAAGACTGTCATTGAACACCCGCTTCCAGGTGGCATTCCCCCAATGGTATAGCGTCTTGAGTTAGCTCTGTGCGCTGTGGCATCAATGGTAATTGTTGATGTACTGCCGAGGGGATTGTTAGTACATTATACGTGGCTGATTTATCTAATCTCTTTTGCTGCTTACAGGATGCGGTTGCAGAGAGAAGACTTCAATTGCTATTGATAAAGTTTTGTGAATGGGACGACGAATCGTGGCTTCAGGTTGTCTCAACGAAGGGATGTAGCGGTTCATTTTGCACAGAACCCGTGGGATTTCATCCCGACCCAGGACCTACATCTTACGGGAAGAGAAATACCAGTCGGGAAGAGACCCGGTGTTTAGGACTCCATTTGAAATAGACTGACTTGTGGTGCCTCACCTTCTTGCTCTCAAGACGACGTTCTCCGAACCATGGATCTACTGAAAGGCCTCTCGCCACACCAAGCTGGGGGCTTGATAGCGCTACATCCCTCTATCTTCACCGCTCACTTATCCTTTCGAGCTGAATATGGATGTGAAGTGTACTCCTCTGCCACACCCACTCGAATGCGGATGCTGCAGTGGTAAATCATGCTTTTTTATTTTTTTATTGGTGTCCGTTCTGGGCAACCGGGGGCGTTCAGCGTCTTCTCCCCATCCCAAGTCTTATTGGTGGTTTGCTGGTGTCCTCCCATTAGATCTTCAACGCCATTCCCTCCTGTTAAGATGTTGTATCGCTCCAAAAACGCCTCCCTGACTCAATAGCTTAGCCGTGCACTCGTGTCGTTGTGATCAGGATCGCAACCACTTTACCATGGGCGAAGAAAGCTTACAAAAAGCCCTTGGTTTCCGATGGACAGCTATTAGGCAGACGATATCCTTCCCTGCTTTACGGATCTGCCCGCATAGGCCTACAACAGTCGGCCAGGTTCTCCCAGAAGTGTCATTTTGAAAAGCCTTCCGCTCTCAAAAGGGTCTTTACATCCTGCAGGCTGAGGGCGTGCCCAGTTTTAGACCACTTTGCACACATCAGAGTTCGGTCCCCTGCCTTTATGATGGTTAAAATCAGACGAAGGAGTGGATACGGTGTCGTATTCCCATCGCTTTAACAAAAGGCGTCATTCCTTCCAAGTGTCTTCATCTGTTTCTGTTTCTTACCGGATGCACCAATCAAGTGCTTTTTTATGATGCCCTCATGATTATTTTTACCCTTCCGGATGTTCTTCTCTCCACAATGCTTAGTTGATTCTTGTAGTTGCTCTTCAATCACTATTAATTCTTAAACGCCTCCCATCGCTGGTCAATGCCATCCTGCATGGCTTTATCTGCTAAAGAGGCCCCGAGCCGGCTCCGGTCGCTTTTTGTTGGGTACCGGCACATGTAGGTGTTGCCCCCCGGTAATGAGGAAGCTCGACGCCCTGGTTTAACAAAGATTGACGCCTACAAAGTACCCAGCTCCTCATCACATTTTGGGCCCCCTTTTTTCATGTGCCCGGTTCTTATCGCGACTTTCTTTTTCGATCAAAACACCGCCCTCGGCCACTCATGCTCTTCCAATAGATCAGTTCACCTTCTATCAACAGCTTTTGGCGAACCTTTCTAATCGTAATATGTTCTGGCTATTTCCTACTAGGGTCACCCCATAACCTTTCCACACACAACTGCGCCCCCCACATCCGCCCAAAGTACTCGAGGCCACTGGACACCAGCGCGTCTATCCACCCCGGAGACTGGTGGGCGCACTCGTCCCACTGGGCCACGATTGTAGTACTGGTCAACCACGTCTATACTACGCATGTTCGGTTTATCTCATGAGGGGGTGCACCCCTCTTACTGTGATTGATGTTGGTCCCCTTAACTGTGCTCCTTCGCACACTTGCTGGGTCGAGGTCCCAGTCTTTGCGGGACCTACGTGTGTTCACATCCTATTTGTCCCGTTGTCGCGGGTCGGACGGTGTTACGTCTTCCCTGCATTGGAGAGAGGTGTTTCTCTCCGGGGACAGAAGTCCAATAATTGTTGAGGAAGGGCTGGCCTTCTCAACAAGTATGATGTTTTCTAATATAACCTTATAATTGTTTTTAATGTACTTCTTTTTCTGTTATGTATTTCGTAATTTTCAATATGTTTATTCTATTTAAATTTGTTTTTAGTTTTACTGTACATGTATCTTTTGTAAAGCAGGCGTCAAATAACCACGCAGTTGCGGCGCCTTAAAACAATAATCAATCAATTGAAAGAGTGTTTTGACACGATGTTGAGTGCTGCATATCCCCTTTACACCAGCCACGCCTCCCACCACATCAGCCCCACAGCCACAGCCTCCCAGCCCATCACCCCCACAACCACAGCAAATGGATGGTATTGAGAGGCATATGTAATGTTAACATTTTGCATGATGTTAGTCTCACCTATGAATTTTAGTCTGAGATGTAATTATACCTTGTTTCGACAGATTTCCGTGTACAGGCTCTCAGAAAGATATCAACAATGAGTGGTTTTCAGGTGTGTCCCAGGAGCCTCTGCTGCCCTCCTCCATGGTGCCTCCTCCAGCAGCACCAGTGACCTCACCTCGCATACATGCTGTAGAGGTAAAAACCCATCGAGTATTTCCTTTCTTAAAATATGCATAATACCAGTTCCTAGTGTTTGTTTGTTAAAACTGTCAACCAACCTTTCTCCTCACTATACATATCTCACATGTGCTCCTCATCTTCTTTACCCAAGTCCTATTCACCATCCTACATTTCCTTCCATACTGCTAATTCACCACATTCCTATGAAGAACATAATGAACATTCTTTTTGCAATTATTGCTATTTAACTAACAACAAACTTTTTTCAACAGATTATGTTCCAGCAAATATGAGTGAGGGTCACCAGGATGTCCAAGCCTCAAAATGCCCCAAAAGTCGTAATATTTCAGGAATATTCATTTGCTGTTCCTCTACTAATGCATGATTTTAGATTTTAAGTGACTATAAAATCATACGCATATTTTTTGCATATTATATTTGTAAAAATATTTAATTTCATATGTCTACCAGTCGTCTCATTCTTGCATCTTTTTTCTTTCTCATATACTCCAACACTATCCTCCCATTTATCAGGCGGTCATCCATCCTCTCACACTCCCAGCATATATTCTACACATGTATATCCTTCTTGTCATCTCACTCTCACCCATTTCTTCAAGGTGTCTATCATTTACCATCTCAATGTTCTGTACTTCACCACCATCACCACTCCATAGCTCATTCCTTCTCAATTACTAGACATATCAGCAAATCATCCATATACATTTATAGTAATATTAGTACATACATAATTATGTAGTAAGTTATGCTTATGTAAACAATGTGTAACACTTTCCATATTCTCAGGGACACCAATAAGAAGGCTCCTACGAAACACCATCTACAGGCTGCGTATGCGAATACACCAAATGGGGAGGGAGGCTGTAAGAACACCACCCCAACTGATAGCGACGGCTGCAAATTTTCTCGCTCCGAAGGTGCTTGATTTTTTTGAAAAAATGGTTTTGGGATATTTCTTTTATTCGGGAGGAATTAACACTTGTAGAATGAGGGAATTATAAAAAATGGCCCGAAAGAAAGTTCAAGAAACGAGATTTACATTAATTTTCACACTTAGTGACCAGGAAGGAATGCATCGTTTCCTGTTTCAAACTCTTGGCATAACCAAAGAAAATCCTTCTTTTAGAGTCAATGGAGAACGGGTACATTAGTTTTATGACTCACCTCATCTTTTGAAAAGCCTCAGGAACACTATTTTGAAATATAACATTAAAGTTGGGGTGAATATCATTTCATGGGACCATGTGAAGATTTTTTTTTTTTTTAAAGATCATGAGCAGAAGATTAGACTTGTACCTAAATTAACAAATAAGCATATGTGTGACGAAGGCTTTTCAAAAATGAGGGTGAGTCTAGCTGCTCAAGTAATGAGTCGTACTGTCGCAGCAGGCATATACACGCATGCCGTTACACGCTTGTTGCCACAGGAAGCTGTCCATACAGCAGAATTTGTACATGAGGTGGACAGACTATTTGATTGCTTTAATAGTTCACTTGCTTTTCATTTCAAAAATGTTCGAGGGCGGTTTAGTTCAAAATTTTGTCATATGGAATTCATTACTAGTATAACAACATATATAAAGTCATGGGAAGTGGTTGCTCCACCTCGTGTGCACATTCACTGTATTGATGGATGGCTCATTAACTTGGCAGCGCTCAAAGCTCTTTGGCAAGACCTCCAGAGCTGTAAAGTAAATTACCTACTTACCCGCAGACTCAATCAGGATTGCCTTGAAAATCTGTTTGCCAAATTGAGGAATAGATTCGGGAACTGTGATCATCCCAGTGTATATAATTTCATGAAGGGTTTAAAATCAATAATGACCCATGACCTTTTTTCAGTTCCCACTAATAGTAATTCTGAGGCAGATGACTCACAGTTCCTTGACCTAATCTCAAACTGGGAATCAGGTGACCCCTTAACCACTATTTCAGATTCTGACTCTGAATCTGAAGATACAGTGGTAGCCAGCTTGCCACTTGCTGAAGTGAATGCTCTTGTGTATATAGTTGGTTGGACATGCAAAAGATTTTTGAGTACTCATGATTGTCAAAATTGCAGGGAATATTTGTTAAATGTAAGTCATGAGTTGGATAGCAGCAGTAAATTATTTTGTTTTTTTAAAGCTGAAAGTAAATGTAAAGTAAAGGAATTTGGGGGGCTCTCCATACCCACTGAAAATGTGACACAACACTTTTCAGAGGTGGAGGCGATGCTCCGTGGGAGCTTGGAGAAAGCTCTGTTGGGGAGGAGAGTCTCCCAAACGTTAGTATCTCTCTTAGAAAATCACACGTTTGTGTCTCCTTTGCATTTGTGTTCCAGCCACCTAACCAGGAGCATTCATTTCATATATGTTAAACTTAGAATATTTTATACTCTTAAGTGGAGAAATAGGGAGGTAAGAAGCTTTAAAGGAAGAAAAAATAAGAAAATAGTTAAGTTGAATTAAACTAAGTTAATTTAGTTCATTAAACGAGTCCACTTTTGTTTACAGGTGTGTCAACATGACTTTCATTTAAAGGTTTGTTATATTTTTTTTCATTGCTTTATAATGTGTTCTTGCAAGACTGCCTCTGCTTTGTCCTATTGCTACTGCATGTACTGTATCTAAGCTAAAGCTTTTGTATTTCTCCCTGCATATAATGTTTCCTCAACTTTGTTGCAATGCATTCTAACTGTACATATACTGCTTACCCTATATACTCGCATGTATATAGTATATTTGAATTTTGTATTTTTACTTTTTTCTTTATATATTTTTTTTGTATTTGTTTGTTTTTGGTTCACCTCCAATACTTTGGCATTTGGTATCTGTCCTCATTTTTCTCAGGCTCTGCAGGACAACAACAGGTTTGTGCTGTTTGTTACAGCATGTTATTCAATAATGGTTTCAACTCTTAATTTCCTTTGCAGTAGCTGTAATGCTTATAAATCTGCTATATTTGTATTGGTTATATGTCGTTTACATACCTTTTGTTGCCTGTTTTGCCCATTGTAATGTATGCTAAAAGCTTTTGCTTTGTTGCTTTTTGTTCTCAACATGTATGCTGTATAGCATAGCGTTGCTACACCATTTGTTAGTTTTTAATTTAAAACTCTTGATGTGCTTTCTAAAAAGGTGGCGCAGCATGTTTTGCAACAAACTCATGTGTTCTCTCGTGCTATGCATCACTGTCTTTTACTGCTGCCTTTAATGCATGTTACTAGTGATCGTTTTGTGATCACTTGTATAATACAACTAACTTCTTGTGTTATCCTCCTGCAATGCATTGCAATGTCTAAAGCCAGGTGTTGGTGTTGCCATGTGTCTGCATAATGCAACTAACTTTTTGTGTTATCTCTTGCAATGCATTACAAAGTCTAAAGGCACGTGTTGGTGTTGCGATGTGTTTGCATGTAGGAGATAAATTATCTTACTTTTCTGCTTTGTGTTACATAACCAAGTATTGCATCATGTTCTGCATGATTTATAACCCTCAAAGTACCTGCAAATATCATCGAAGTTTAAATAAAACTTTTTTACCGTATTGATTTATATAATTTATTTCCTTGTCAAAGATACTATCCAAAATATATATATTTCTTTGAAGGTTATAGCCTATAACCTTAAAAGAAATATACATTTTTTGGATAGTATATATGTAATATATAGAGGAAGTGCAGGGATATTATGAGCATTTGAGTCACCCATCGAATCCGTACGTTTTCTAATGTTTCCCATGCTCTGTCTTTACCACTATCCCGCGGTTAGATGGCGTGACAATCGCTGCTTCGAAACTTTACTACAGGATTCACCTTTCTTGTCCTCTATATTCCTTGGGCGAGACCATCACGTGGCAGTTCTACTTGTGTCCTGCGACGCTCATGAGTGGGCGGGGACACGCTGGTGTGGTAGCTGTAGACAGTTTTTGTGTTGCATTTTGATAGTGGTCTTAGTTTTATTTTAAAATATTACCGATCATTTCTTATTGTGAGGACTTAAGTAATTATTGTTCCTGCTATTTCTTTGGGGCAATTGGATTACTTTTTCATCCACATTAATTTTTGTATGACGTGATGGCTCGTGTCAAAATGAAATGCCGTAACTCTGACGAGAGAGATAAAAAGACAGCTCTTGGAACTCTTATGCTCCAAGCAGATCCAGGCAACAAGGTTGATCCCAGTTACGATGGATTCCTGGCACTCTTTTGGACGATGATAGCGGTGGAAAAAAAAAATTTATGTTGACATACGCTACTACTGGAACAAAATGGATTTGCTCCACTTATGCCACCCGAACTGAAGGTTCTAAACAATATCACAATAGCCAGGGTCGATGATGTCATTTACGGGAGATGAAGATGATCACAAAATAAAAATTGAAAAAGAAATACCTGGATAAGCGAAGATGATAATATTGAAAGTATTTTCAAATTCCATAAGTTTCCTGTAATTAAAATGCTTTCAAACACGATATTCTTCCAAAACAAGCATTGATACTGGACTGAGGACATTTATTCAAGTATAGGTTCCTTTCACGGGACGTCACAGTTTTCGTTGTGCAGGCGACAGACGCGGGAAAATGCGAGCGTGGAGGACCAACAAACTCACTTGCCGCCTGTGTTTGACCGCTTATGGTAATTTCCCTACCAAATATATGGTAATCAGTATAAATTATATACATACGCCATCTTTGGAAATGTTTTCTCTGTAATATCAAAATAAAAAATAGTTTAAAACACTAAAGAAATGCCATTATGAGACTGAAGAAATTTACATGAACTTAGTATTCACTTAAACTCGTCGCCATTTAAAGTTTTGCGAGACAACTTTTAACATGGAGCATATTAATAGAAGCGGGATTTTATTAGCTTTCCATTGATATTTTTAGTTTTCTCATCAATGTATTAGCACCATGCATAAATTAGCGTTAACTAAATCAATAATATCATCAATCGGGAAATTTTCCCGATTGATGATTTTATTTGTTTACTTATATATTTCGTTTTCTGAAAAATGAATGAGTTTTAAAAGGAGGCTAGACAATTTCATGGATGGGGATGAAAGGTGGATGTAGGTAGTGTTAAGTAACAGGAAATACCACGTGTAGGTCTCACGACCTCTTGTAGCTTCCTTATTTTCTTATGTACTTAAGTCTCCCTGCAAACCGTTTATATCAGACTGTGATCAAATAATCCTACCTATCTTAGTATCATCAGCAAACATGCTGATATCTCTGTTAAACCCAATATCCAACTCGTTGATGTAAGCAAAAATAGTAAGTATGTTGTCTTCATAATCTCATATATTCGGCCGTAGATACGCTCGGTCGATTTAACTCTTGTTTCATTATTTGTACATTTTTTCTCACCTGCACTGTTTTTATTAAGTATACATTCTGCGTCTTATTACATAATGATGTGAATATAAGCTCACCACAGAGTTATATACCTATATAGTAGGGTCACTTAGGGCGATTCGCTTCACATTAGGTGAAGGAAGTATTTTGAGGGTCTTATCCTAAGCATTTTGTGCCGCTAAATCCGAAAATCGTAGTTGGGTCACTCGTTAGCGGTAAGTTTTCGCGCAATTTGCAATTTGGCAATTTGGCAATAAAATTGGCAATTACAAATTGCAGAATGAGAACCAGACGTCGTAGAGACCTCGTTTTGGACTCAAATTGAAGCTTATTAAAAGTGCATAAAATGTTATTTAGTACTCCGTGGTTGTATCTGTTCGCATTACTGAACTATAATGGAAATTAGAGATAAGTGGAAAAAAAGGAAAAAAAATATAAAAGGAATAATTTTGGCCTAATTTCACATCAAAAGTCATGAAATGTTTGCTGATCTTTCATAAAGGCACGTCTGATTATGAAAATGGTAACTTTCTCTGATGTCCTCTGGTTATTTTATGACATACGGTAATGAAATTCGCAAATGAATTTCATCATATAGNAAAAAAGGGGAAAAAATTTTTTGCATTATATTGAATGATTAGTCATGAAGAGAATCATGTGCAGTGGTTTTGGGTTATTTACTTGGGTAAAATGCACCTTAATAAAATACTCCCTTTTTTTTCGAAACCCTTTCCTACCTGCCTGATACAGACTCTGCCGCTTGTTCACTAACCTAACCTGGGCATTGGTTACTTTAACCTGCCTAAACACAGAGCCCCTTATGTTACTATTCACTTCTGGGTCACACCCAGAGTTTTAGAGTTGTTTTACACATTTTTTTTTCATAAAAAAAATTCAGATTATTTGATTTAAATCAGATTTATTTATTTGAATCGATTTTATAAAATAATAATTTAATGTTCTACATGAAATATAACTACTACAGGATATTGTTTAGCATTTTTTTAGCAAAAAAAAGTTAGAATAAGTGAATTAAAAATTAATATAATATAAATTACAGATGAATTTACATATTTTATATTTCTGTGATGGACTTTTTTAACATCAATAGGCCTGTGTCTATAAACACGTTTTCGCGACGTTTCCCAGGCCGGTTTCTAGGCTGGCCCTTAGTTTATTTATATCCATTAGTATAGTCATACCCACTTTGTATATTTAATCTATTATCGTTATAAATATACGTGGGGCGCGTATATAGTATGAATATAGGTGGTGTGTTTATAGTGGGCGGTCCTACCGTCCTGCAAACTTTACAAGCACACTCCCCCCCTTAACGTCGGCCTCCGTGGTGCAGTGGGCTTAGCGTGCCTGGCTACGAATCTGGGGGCCCCTAGTTCGAATCCGTCCCAGGTACTTGACTTCTCAATAGGAAGTTCAAATAAAAACTGATAATCAAATCAAATAAAATTGGTGTTCATAAAGCCCATTGGTTTAATTTCCTTCTTTCCTTCTCGTTTTTCAAATAATGATAAGGTTATGATTTAAATCAGTGATTTGTATTTTTAAAACCATTTGATATAAATCAATCATAAGTCATATGATATATAGTAGTTAAGGTTGGGTTTTATTTTTTCATTAACCTACATAGAGATACAGAGGTACAGTGTTGTTAAGGGAAACGCCAACCATAAAATTAGGTGATGAAATATATCATATTTTTTTAATATGGGTTTCCGGAATATAAAACAATCTCCATTAGAAAAAAAACACCTATTTGGGCCAGGAAAAATGTATCGGTGTCTCGGGAAAACGACCGCGAAAGTCATTGTCCATTATTACCGAATATTCCGCGGTAGAAAGCGGCCGCCAACCAGCTGGGTGGGTTTATGAAAACTGTCGCGATGATGAAAAGGAAGATTAAAGTGTACTTCACTGTTGGACATCACATTTCTTGAAGACAAAAATTTTTTTTTCTTTTAAACCCTTGATTTGTTTTGATTTATTTTTAGCTCTCGTTTATGGCGGAAATGAATAACTTCTTATTCAAAGCTTTTATTTTAATGGCAGAAAAGGATAAATTAGGCTAGTAAAAGGAATTAGATAAGTGTAAAAGTGAAAAAAACTGATGCCGCCTTGGACTCGCTTGTGTTGGTGCGCCTGCTTCTGCAGCCCCCGCTTGTGTTGGTACGCCTGCTCTGCAGCCACCGCTTGTGTTGGTACGCCTGTTTTCTGCAGCCACCGCTGTTGGTACGCCTGCTTCTGCAGCCACCCTTGTGTTGGTACCCCTGCTTCTGCAGCCACCGCTTGTGTTGGTACCCCTGCTTCTGCAGCCCCCGCTTGTGTTGGTACGCCTGTAAAATATCCACCGCGGGCATTTTCTTGAAGATCCCAAACCGGTGGAGATACGAATCTGGGGGAATCTCCACCTGCCGGGGAAATCGGGACGAGCATTCTTGCCCTAATTCTTAGCCCTAAATAGTAACTTGAAGAGGCGAATCGATGTCTTTGGTAATAAGTGTCTTCGCAGAATCATGGGGTATCGCTGTGATGCTTACATGTCAATTCAGCGATTGCACCGTGAGACTGAATCGAGGCCTATTACCTGCATAGTCCGCCCCAGCCCCGACTTCAGAGCTTATGTGCATTTTGGCACGCTACCCTGAACCGACCCTTCCCACCAGCAGGTTGTATCTATAAGAGACAATCCGGTGTGGATTCAACCCGTAACATTCAATGTGATCACCTTAAAAACTTAAAAACTAGAGCTGTAATGATTTTTCATCTCAATTTACATTAATTGTTAGTTTGTGGCATTAATTGTGGTAGTTGTAGGTAAGGTGACTCATGGGCAAAGTATATACCATGAGTGGTTTTTTTCTCACCATTTACGTACATGTAGGAAACATTTACATGTACTACATAGTTTTGTCAAGTTTCTTAGGAAATAAGGCTGCTCATATAATTGCTCATGCATTTCATATCTCGATTTGACTTACAGAACAACATGTGTGGAACTATGAAGCAGTGCTGCTTCTAGTGGCAAACTTTAGAGACGGCAGAGGGGGGCTAAATAAAAGCAGCAAAAAAAAATATGCGGTCTGGCGAGAGATCGCCAACATGATGCAGAACGCAGGCTACACTGTCAATGGGGACATGTGTGACGCCAAGATGCGTGGTTTGAAGCAAAGGTGTTATTGCATGACAAATACAGTCTTAACAACATTGGTTGCAAGACTTTATCCTATACTATTTGTTTTATTGTATTCACAATGGATGTGGGTGGTATCACGGTACTGGTGTCAGGCATGAAGTCATAAGTCAGAAGCAAGTAAAAATAATTCATATTTCCTCACATATTCTACCTTTCTTAATTAAGTAGTAATTAAATTGTCAATACTTTACTTTTTTTCAGGACAAAAGGGCATAAAAGATAATGCCAAACTAAGTGGACGAGGGAGTGACGGTCAGTGGCAGTACTATGAGCTCATGGATGAGGTCATGGCCGGTGACCCTATCGTCACTCCACGTGCTGTGGAGTCCTCTCTTCCAGGTACATTATATTGCATTATAAAATAGTCATGCATTATCTTTGTTCTTCCCTGGTTGCATTTGTCATGATATCGAGAGATAATGGAAGAAGATAAGATTATTAACAGCATCGGAACGGTAGAGATGTTAATGTTACAGGAATGTAACCGCTTATTAATTGTAGAGACAGTGTGTTAGGGTAGGCAACTTAAAAAAAGAGGGAGCAAAGGGGAGAAAACTTGGAGTAGGCAAGTAGGAAGCCGGTGGAGGACCTTGGAGTCATTGTTACTTCTTTGAAACTTAAATGGAATAGGCTCAAAAGAGATAATCATAAAAACAAACTGCAATGTTTCTGTAATGTAACCTGTCATGTCATAGCTTGAATACCCCTCCTATTTTTTTCTTCTCCTTTCATGGCTGACCACAGGCTGTACTTGAGTTTATATGACCGGCAAACAGTGTTATTTTGATAAAAATGCCTCATTTTAGGGGTTGCTCATTTTTTTTTTCAATAACCAGTCATTGAAGCTTCCAAATTCATTTTCACTGTTAAAAAATTTATGAATCTGGTTTATTTATTAAAAATGTTATATCTTTAATTTTTCAGTGCCATCCCTCTCAGGACAAAATGACACACCACCAACTCCCTCCAACTCCATCAGCCCGCCGTCAACATCATCGCAACCACTTCCCCCATCGGGAATCGGGAAAATTACCCGATTGATGATTTTATTTTTTTAGTTAACGCTAATTTATGCAGGTTATAATTCATGTATCAGATAACAAAATATAGCAATGGAAAGCTAATAATATTTGCCTTCTCTGGGACTCTTCATGATAAACGTAGACTCGCAAAGTTTTAAAAAGGCGAAGAGTTGAAGTGAATATTAAGTCCATGCATATTTCTTCAGTCTCGTTAATGGCATTTTTTAGGGGTGTTTACGTTTTTTATTTGATATTATAGAAACAAAAAAATTTTCGAAAAATTACAGTATATCATATTACTGATAAACCAGTCTATATGATCCGTATATATAATTATATATATATTATAAAATATTTAAAATATATATATATATATATATATATATATATAATATATATATATATATATATATATTTTATATATATATGAATCCGAGTGGCCCTCCGACTTCAGGGGCCCCTTTTGGGGACAGGCCCATTTTTTCGTGCACAGTCCAGGTATACAGACAGTGGTCTAGCCCAGACCTATTAGAGTCGCTGCGGCCCCTCTCCCCCAGGACCTTTCCAGTACCCCTCTAAGGGGCCCCCTCATGTAATGGGCCCACGCACCCAACCTTCAGGGTTCGCCTTGGAGTCGTGAAGCGAAATCTTAACAAGGGCAGAGGTGCTGGCAGAAACTCGTGAAACACCAGCAGCAAAACTTTCCAGGGTGGGAATGTTACTGCATAGCGAGGGAAACACCGAGCGAGCGTGCTCCCCACCCACGGCTTGGGAAGACTGGGGGTTTGGTACCGGGGTGCGCGGGGGCCGTAGTCAACGGCCCTTTTTTAAAAAACTGGACTTGGGCTAACCTAGCTAACCGGGGCTCTAGACAGGCTTTCCTTTTTCAAAACATTTTCCGGGGGGATTGTCTTAAGTTGGTTAAAAACAAAAAGAAAATAGTATTGGAAATGTTAGACACCCAGGACCCTGTCCAACACTTATCTAATGAATTTACGATACTATGCCATGCCATGCAAGACAAATTAGGGGTTTGTCAATATTCTTTTGGCAAAAATGAAAGTTATACATGCTCTACTGCAGATATAAAGCTTTCTAAAAAATTTTTTTTAGAAGTCGCGTTTGGGCACTAAAAAATTAGTTTTTTTTCCCTCCTGGCCCCCGCTTTATAGCCCTGAAACAAGAAAAGATACATCAGTGTACCCCCAAAACAGAAACGCTACGAAGATGGAATTTCCAGGGGTCCTGCCATGGTAGTGAAACAAAATCAACTGTAATGCATTATTTAAAAATTTTTTTTATCTGCATCTCATAAATATGGCAAGATTACCGGCATTTCGTCCAATGAAAGAGTCAATTCGCCCACTCTAAAGTCAATTCGCCCACACGCCTGTCACGGGTCATGTAATACAATCTTCGGTATTTTCTGGGTTTTTCCCCCTACTCCCCTCTCCCAAAAACAAGCTTGGGGACCGGGGAATGCGGATTTTTGGGCTGGGGTAAAATTCTCCCCAACCACATCGTTTTTAGTTGGGTGTTGTAAAAATTCCCATAGATCATACCTAGGGAAAATTCGGTTTTTTCTTCTGAGTCCAGGGACGTGTAAACCCTGACGATCCTACAAAATGATGACCAAAGGTTGAGAACCCCCCAAACCCCCCCTAGGGTAAGGGTTTTTGATTTGGGTTAGGTTTGGGTTAGGTTAGTTTTGGGTTTGGGTTGGGTTAGTTTTTTGGGTTAGGTTAGGTTGGGGTTTTTAATTGGGGGTTTAGGTTAGTTAGTTAGATTTGGTTAGGTTGGGTTTGGTTTGGTTGTTTTTAGTTGGTTTAGATTTGGTTGGGTTTAGTTTTTCGGTGGGTCCCCCCGGGTGGGTCGTAGGTTGGTTTAAATTTTGGTTTAGGAAAATTTTCTCTAGATTTAAGGAATTACCCTAGGTCTAGGGAAATTTTTCCCCCTCTCCCACAACTCTTAAATTCGTTTTTCCCGCCGCATAATTTGTTCCCCCACCTGAAACCCCGCTTTCCCACAGGTCCCCAAACTTTTTTTGGTGGGAAAAAATTTGCTCGGAAAACAGTAAAAAAGAGTTTGGGGGGGGGGGGGGGGGGTTTAATTCCCTAGTCTGGGGGAATTTTCCTTTTATCTAAGAAATTTCCCTAACCAAAAATAAACCAAACCTAACCAAAATTTAACCCCCCTAGCCGGGGGTTTGACCCCCGAAAACCAACCCTCCTAACCAAAGGTAACCTATCTTAACCAAACCAAATCAAACCTAACCAACCAAATCTAACCTACCCTAACTAAAAAAATCTAACCTAACCTCCTAAGGGGGGTTTGGGGGTTTCTCGACCAAAAAAAAATTTACGTAAACCTCCATAGGGGGGGGCGGGGGGGGGTTCTGCCCCTTCGGTCTTCATTCTGTGAGGTCGTCGGTTCACACGCCCATGGATCAAAAGAAATCCATTGTTTTTCCCTAGATCGAGGGAATTTTTACAAACCCCCTAACTCAAACACGATGTGGTTGCGAGCATATTGGTCCCCACCCAAAATACCGCATTACCCCCGGTCCCCAAGCTTGTTTTGTGGGAGAGGGGGAGTAGCCTATGGGAAAAACCTAGAAAAATACCCAGTCAATTCCCCCACACAACCCTGTCACGGAAGTCTGTAACTATATCTTCCTTGGCAAAAATAGAAAGAACCACCAGTATTTTGGGGCGAAATGACTCCATAGTGTGGGCGAATTGACCTGGGGGCGAAATGTTTCCATGGTGTGGCGAAATACTAAAGGTAAACTTAAACTGGTTAATATTCCGCAGTAGTTGCTTCCCCCACCCCTTAAGCTTACTTTTTTCTCTTTTATTTTAGGCCAGTATAATTGCAGCAGTTATTCAATTCCAAATAAAACACTTATTTTATATAATGATCCCTAGGCTAGGGTTACGATACCACATATATATGTTAATATATATATTATAATATAATATAAAATATATATATAATAATAATTATATATATTAATGCGTTTCAACCAGTAATCCCTTTTAAACCAATCTCTCCTTTTCTAGGCTTACACAGAGAAAACTTTTTTCAAAAATAAGAACCCCCCAATTACTGACTTAAAAATCTAACTATTTTCGTATTATTCAGTTTCTCATTGCCTATTTTAATTGAACTGCAAATTAGAATTGAAAAAAATAGAACTATCCCCACAAATACATACATAAACAATATAGCCCCTCCCTTGAAACAACACAAAAATATAATAAAACTTGATGAATGAAAAACTGTTACGACATTACAGCTCAAGGGCTCCCTGCTTCGAATATTTGACCTATGGAACAATTTGGGGCGGTGCGGTTTTACCACGGATTGACCTAGGGACCGAAAAGACCCTTCATTCTTCTCTGGGGATCATTTTATCGCCCGGGTATCGGCTCACTCCAGCCGCACTCTCGAATTGCTTGAGAAATTTGGAACCCACAATTTTCCTATACCAAGATGGAAGGGGGTAGTAGTGTTAATTTAAAATTTAATACTAGTGTGATAAGTGGGGGGTTTTTCATTATATATATATATTTATATATATAAAATATATATATAACTAATATAATATCTTTGCGTTAGGATAGCTGTATATTTGGGGTTTTGTTTTTAAGTGTTGGGGGAGTTATCCAGTTTTTTCCCTTAAAATACGGGGGAGTGAGGCAAGGGGCCCCCCTTTCCCCCATCATTTTCAACATTTTGTATGGACGGGGGTTTTGGGGCAATGTTGTGATCAAAAATTGTGCAGCACCCCTCGGCAACACAAGATCCTGATCTTGTTTTTGCCGAGATGCATAATCTTTGATGAGTCGGGGAGCCCGGGTGATGGCTCTCGAGGGGCGCTGCACGAGGAGGCAAACCTTTGGGGGACTTGGTTGCCCTGGTGAGGGGGGCGAGGCAACTTCCCCCCCCGGCGTATGCCCCCAAAATTGATTGATTGATAAATGGGTGCCTGGAAAAAACCTGGGAAGGTAATTTGTGGTAAAAATAGGCCCGACCGAGTCATGATAAAGGGTTTAGCGAGACCTTCGTCGACTGGGGAAAAAAGTTTTAACCATACAAGGGATTTTTTCAGAACGAAGAGCAAGACGACGGTCGAAGGGTCTGCACGAAGACACGGGTACCCCGTGTCTTGTGATGACTTTTCGTCGCTGCTGTTCTTTTTCTGAAAAATATCCCCTTATATGGTACCTTTTCCCAGCGACGAAGGTGTCGCTAACTTCATATACTTCGGTACGGGCCATTACTGTCACCGTCCCTAAACAAAATTAAGTTTCGGGGCGGGTCTGCCCCCCAAATGTTGCATGTTTGTAGTCTGGTATTGCATGGATTACCAAATAATTTTGGTAAAATTTAAATCGTTAATAATAATTAAATTATTACCGTATTTTTAAAAAGTTTATAAATTATTCGGTATTACCGGAAACAAATGTTTTTTCCATGTATGCGTGTAGTATAAATTGTGATGTTGTGATTTGAGATATTATAAGGTTAGACGGGATTATCCCTTTTCCCAATTTCACATACATAATTTTGTTAATGTTTTCCCGTGGCAGTTTTCCTGCACTCTTCAGCTGCTCACGGCAAGCGGTATTTTGGGCTAGTGGCATTTTTTTTCAACTGCCCATGGGAGACGCAGGGGAGTGTCTGCATCTTCAGTGTAAAATTTTGTGCGAGTTTTGCTGAAGCGTTGACATTCTGTCATCCGACACACAATTTTCCCAGACCCTGGTCAAAAAAATCATTGAAAAAATTTATTTTTATGACATTGCTGGATCCCCAGGGTATAGGATGTATGAGGGGGCACCTTCTTTCCCCCTAATTAGTCCTGGGGTAATACGCAATTTATCGCGCAGGAAGGGGTACCCTGCTATTAATATGAGGGGGAATTTTGTGATGACAAGCTGAGGTTTTGAATATCGTTAGTATTTGGGGCCGGGCAGTGTGCATGATAACAGAGCTTGAAAATTAAAGGGGTTTTGGCCAGATTTGGAAGACGAAAATTTATGTAGGGTATTTTGCTGGGGAGATTTAGCTATGGTGCGGGGAACCTACTTTTTGGGACACCTTTATCAGCCCCAAAAACGGAAAAGGAAAAGAGAATAACAAACACACATCAGTACGAAATGTGGGGAAACGACTTTGGGTAGTGAAGCAACGATTTGTGCATCAGGTTTTTTACGCACAAAGTTTAAAATGCAAATTAAAAATTATGGCAACAGCGTTTTTGCATAATATAGCCATTTTAATGGGATGCCTTTCAAAACTACATTATTTGCCAGAACAGCAGGGACAAGGGCAAGACGGAAGGCAGTAATTGGATTAGTGGAATAATGCAGCAACTGGGGGAGCATTCGGAGAGAAAACATTGAAAGGGGGTTTTAGCTCTATGCCCAGGGGATAATCTTAAGGATTTTTGTTAGTATGTACTTTAACAGATTAGGATTTCAATTTGATTTCGTAAAATATGTCTGTTACTCATGGGTGAAAATAAAGGTGGGCACCAAAACCGTTAATTTTAATTAACGAAATAAATTTTTGTTAAAAGGTTTAAAATTTTTTAATTTTAAATTTGGAAATCATTATCAGACTAATTTAAATTGGGTTACTTTAACTTCCGTTAACTCAAGTTCGCTAACCCTTTTTGTTTTTTTTTACTAAATTGTTATCTTTAGTTTTTTTTTCACCCTTTTCGGCTTTAATACCCTTTAAAAACCTAAAACGGGCCAAACCTTAAATACCTTTGTCTGTTTTTTTTAAAAGTAAAATCTATAAAAACGCCTTTTTTTTTTACTCTAAAGGGCCCAAAAAAAACTAGTTTTTGGGGATATTTAGTTTTTTGGGACTTTTTTTTTTCAAAGATTTTTTTTTTTTTCTATAATAAAAAATTATCGTTAACTTTTTCGCTAACATCCGTTGAATTTTTAAAAAATTAACTGTTTAAAGGGTTTCCCAAATTAATTCTTTGGTAACTGGGTTTTAAAGGTTTTCAAGTTAATTTTTTGGACGAAGTAACTTTTTTATTAACAAAACGCCCCCCCACTGGTGAATATGCGAGTAGATTTATACGAAAAGGAAACCAGAACACTGAATTAAATTTCGCTGTTACCTATTAGATTTTGTAATTATATTTTTTTGGTTTTTCTAACTTCACTTTTGAAAACTTTTTGCACAAACATTTTTTATTCTCCAACCATAAAATATTTGTATTTTTTTTTACCTTTAGTTTTGTGTGCGAGTTTCTTCTACTTTTAGAAAAAAACCTTTAAATCAATTTTTTTAAAAGTGCCTTAAGTTAAAGGAGATTCTGTAATTTCTTTCAACTTTGCATTGTTTTGGGAATTTTATGGGGCAAATAAGAAAAGGGTATACAAAAAAATATTTGGGGATTTTTTCTCTTTATCTTCTTTTATAGTAATTGGAAAAAACAGTGCTCCCTTTTTTAGGCTTTTTATTTTTTTCCATGCCACCAGGCAGAAGCCCCCTTTCTGTAGGGGTTGGGGGCTGTCAAAGTTGCTGGAGGTGCCCCTTGTATGTGGCAGCTTGCCGCCTTTCTGTGTCCGTGTCCTTGGGGTCCGCCCAGGTGTAGGGACAAGTCCTGCGCGGCTGAAGGCTCGATTCAATCACCACGAAATTTTAGAGGAAAGTAGTAACCCCGATAAATAAGAGGGGATTATTTTTAGAATTTTTCAAAAATTTCTGGGCCCCCGCTGCTTTTTTAAATTTTTTTTATTGAATGCACACCATACCAAATTTGGCGGCCTGGTGCAAAAAAAATTTTTCAAAAAAAGTAAAAACTGCAAAGGTCCCTGGTGTGTGTGTGGGGTTTTTTGTGTTCAGCGGGGCGTGTCCCTGCCGACCTCCCTGCCATCACAGGAAGCAGGGTGGGGCGGTCCACATGAAAAAACCCCTTCATTCCCTTGGAGTTGAGTGCGTTTTAAAATTTCCCAGGGGGAGTGAAACCCCTGTTTCTTTGCGTACGCTAGGGGGAACTTTGGGGAATGCAAGAAAACTTTTTTACAGTATTGTTAAAAATTAGGTGATCTAACAATTATAACACTTTATTATATTTCTGTACAGTATTATCAATTATTGTACTAAGGTATGATATGACAAAAACCCTTTTGAAGCAAAAAGTTTTGTTTTGGGAAACATGATTGAAGGACATTTTTTTCAGTTTTTTTTGGCCCAACTCAAATTTTGAAACGTCAAATTACTATGACTTGTTGTTGAAGTACTGACCAACAATAAAAATTTTAATGTAATAAAAACATGTCAAATACTGTGCTCAGCGCTCACCACAATAATTCCGGGTGCCAGGTGCACAAACTAAAAGGGTTAATGAGAACAGGGTTAGGTATATATTTAAGGCAATAAATATCTCCGCTCATATCATGGCTACTTTTAGGTTTGTGTCCATGTTTGATGTGTTGTGAATTTGATTGGTGGTCTAATTACTTCTAATTAAATAACAAAATTTATTAACCGGAAAAAGACGGTCGTACATAGCGATTCTTCACCTATATAACAATAAAATTTGAGTTTTTTGGGGAAAAACCTGGTGTCGGTTATAATTCTATTAGTTAAGTTTGACTCCTAATTTAACAAGCATAGTATCTTATAAGAGTTTTCTGTATTATGTATAAAGCAATTTTTTTAATCGAGTACTGGTAAAGTAACGCGAAGACCTACATGGCGAGTGTCAGGACCAGACCCTTGCCTTCGTCCTCGGCATACAACCATATAGTTTTGGAATTTTAAGGCGGAAATTTTTTTACCTTCCGCATTACCCGCTAGCCCTGCCTCTAAGGGGTATTTAAAATAGCAATCGGGGGTGAGCCAACAGCAGACGGTGCATCCGCAAGGCAGAAACGGCCAGTACCTCATATGGCAACACACGGCCAGTGCATTTAGATGTGAAAAGTAATTAGGGTTAGATGTATATAGGTGAAATTTTCCCTTTAAAATGGCTCAGACGCAACCGTATCATTGATGCTTTTTGCCAATCAAAGTTTCAAAAACGACAACAAAAATTTTTCATGGACAAACAAATTTAATCGCTCTGACTGAGTGTACGAAACGACTATGGTTTTGTATACGAAACAACTTTTTGGGTACAAATCTACTGGGAGAAAAACTTGTTCGAACGCTGCACCCTGTTGTAGATTTGATAGGCAAAACAAAACACAATAAATAAGAAAAGGTACGAAATGACTCCACCCTGTTTAGATTTGATAGGCAATACAAAACACAATAAATAAAGAAAAGGACGAACGACTGACCCTGTTGTAGATTTGATAGGCATACAAAACACAAAAAATAAAAGAAAAGGTACAACTGAGCACCCTGTTGTGATTTGATAGGAATACAAAAAAACAAACAATGAAAAATAAAAATTCTAATACCGCTATCTGCATATGTAGGGGGACCCCACAGTCCCTCTGCGATATGCAGGCCAAGCTCAGGTAAATTTTCTCGGGGGCAGCTGCCAGGTGTCCCCTTTGGTGGGGGGGCGGTGCAGGCCCCCACCTGTTGCAAAACGCTGTCTGACGAAGGCACTGTGGGTTCTTCTTCGCCCTAAGAAAAATAAAAGCAATTTCACTTTTATGGTTGTAAATAAGTTATTTATCAAACAGGGGATTCTCTTTTTTGCTGGTACTTTAAAACCGTAATACTTACAGGTACCCAGTGATCGATACCTTTTTTTAAGGGGACCTGGGAAATGTCGCCCATAGGAAATTCTCGCCGCCGCCGTTTTTGTTCCCCTTTTTGATATTACGGACCCAATATGTCATTTAATCAAGTTTTACCCGCTTTTTTCCATTCGGGATAAAAACTATCGTTTTGCGTATAAATTAGGTGCCAATGTCCAGGTTTGGTTAACTTTCCCCGTCGGGGAGAGTTTAGGGGGGGGTTTCGGCGAGAATTCCCCTCGGCGCAGTTCCAAAATCCTTTTAAAGTAGGGGCCCACATCCCCGGTTTTTTATGAGTAAAATTAGGGGTTTATAGTTATTAACAAAAACAGTGATCACCCGATTTTTAAATAGATCCAGCTTCTTTAGTTTTCTGACGGATCTTTTCCCCCCGCGGATGGCGATAAGAACGACTTGTGTAGGGACTCCCAAGCCGCGTTTTTCTCAGAAACTGAAAACCGTGCGAAATCAATTAAGACGGGGTGCGATAAAATTTAAAATCAACAGGGTTTTGCTGCTGTGCCTTGGTTAATGGCGCACATTTGCCCTTCCTGCCACTTTGGTTTTCTCCATCATCGAGACAATTGGCCAGGGTGATCCTACACAGTCGCGCGTTGACTATATTTTCCCGGAAAGGGCACGGTGAGAGGGGATGGGGGGGGCGTCGTGATGGGGGGGACGGGGGATGGGTGGTTGTTTGCTGACAGAGGGGGGGAGACAAATGCTTTTTTGGGCGCCCATCACAACAATAAAATTTTTTTCCTGGTTCGGGCTCCCAAACCCATGCCAAGGGGGGGTTTTCCCTGCACGTGGATCAACATAGACTAGTTAGCTCCCCAAAGTGGTGTCTAAAGAACGGTTCGGGGCTTTGGTACCATGAGTCAACTGGAAGCTCCAGTTAGATCTCCCTAGTCCAATTTTAAAAAAAGGGGCCCAATGTGTATATAAAAAAGAGGGAAATATTCCTTCCAACATAACAAAAAAGTGTAGCCGAACGATGCCAGATAGCACCGTTTCTTGTTTTAGAGCGCCACTATTGAGGGGGGAAACGAAAAAACTCCTCAGGGGTTCCCCGATTTGCACCTTTTATTTTCATTATTTCAGGAAAATATTGATATATTAAGTGAAATTGGTGCCCAATATGTAGCCACAGTAAAACGTAGTGTATTTTTGGGGGTCGGAAAAGCGGTAGTAGCGGAAATTTTTCGGTGAGGAGAGGAGCATAGGGTGGGGTGGGGGTTCACACCGAAGGGGGGGGATCACCGTACGAAGGCTACAACGCGAAATTCATTAAAAATTTCGGCCACCCGGGCCACCACGGATGCAGCGCCACCCCAGTGAAATACATGCGAGCACGGGTACGTCAGCGTCACCTCCGTTTTACCAGGTAAAAATTTTTTTTTCGTATGTTCCTTGTTACTTTTCGCCTTCTTATATAGTGTCTCATGTCGGCTGTGATGGCGTGATTCCCTTTTTAGGGAATTCAAAACAAGGGATAACCGTATTGACATGTTATCGAGGAAAAAGTATGCTGCTTTCGAACAGGCCGCGGGGGGCATTTTTACAAAAAAAATTGGGGGCCGGGGGATAACGTATGGTGAATGCGGGGGATCAAAGTACAGTGAAATTTTGAAAAGCTATACTTTTTAATACCTACACAAACATAAAAAAACAGGGTTTACTTGTATATTTGCATGATATTTAAAAGGGGTGGGAACTAGTATTTTAAAAATGGAAAAGTGTTTTTTTGGGATAAAGTTGAAGGGTGTTGGTATTAAATTATGATGCTATATCAGTGTTTTTTATGCTATAAGCACGAAAATAAATATTTATAAGGATTTATGTTATTGAATGATTTAGAATTTAATTTTTTTTGGGGTTAAAAAAAAAACCTTTTAACACGCATATTTTCGGGCAGACGTTTTGGTGATCCCCCGCTCACTCGATTTTGGAAAATCTATGTATTTTTAAAAATTAGAAAAAAAATAAGAAAAAATGACGACTATGCATATTTGCATGATATTAAAAGGTGTGGTGAACTAGTTCATTTAAATTAATGGAACAGTGTTTTTTTTTGTTGGTGTAAAAATTGTAGGGGATTTGGGATTAAAATGATATATATCAGTGTTATTATGCATAACAATAATAACTATTTTTAAGTGATTTATGTTTTTTAGAATGATTCTAGAATTAAATTTTTATGGTTTAAAAAAAAAAATTTTTAAAATGCAATTTTTTGGGCATGACGTTTGGTGCCCCCCCCAATATTGCCCGACTCATAGTCCCCAAAAAAATAAAATTTAATGGGGGTTTTTTTGGGGCAAAAG
>JACEEZ010000674.1:25000-36816 GCA_016584305.1 Chionoecetes opilio | reverse complement strand
AAAAAAAAAAAGTGTCGATCATCTCATAATTGGGCTTAAAACCTTCTCCTGTCAACCGGTTCCCCAAAAAAGTTCATATGAGGGGATTGCCCACGGGGGGCGGGAAACCCATACCAAAACCACTCCCACACAAACACAACACACAACACCACCCCCCACAACAAAGACAGACAGACAGACAACACACTTTCGCTTATATTTCCCTTCCCATCACCCCCCCCCTACCCCCCACCCCCCCATCACCCCCCACCCTTCCTCACTCATCACCCCCACCCATTACCCTCCCCACCCCTTCCTCACCCATTTCCATCACCCAAATCAAGGCTTTTCAATTCTCGCAACCCAATTTTTTTTCACAAATTTTCGCTAAAAGGCTGCTAAAAAAAAAAAAAAAAATGTCGGATATCTCTAATTGGCTTAAACCTTCCCCTGGTCAAACCCGGGTTTCCAAAATTTCCATATGAGGGTGATGCCCACGGGGGGCGGACCTATACCAAAAAACACACACAACACACACACCACACGCAACAGACAGACGACACCTTTCGCTTTATTTACCATTACCCATCACCCCCCACCTATTTCCCCCCCCCCATCCCCATCACCCCCACCCATCACCCCCCACCCTTCCTCACCCCCCACCCCACACCCTTACCCTCCCCCCCCCCATTTTACTCACCTTCCCTCACCCACATCAAAGGGTTTTCCCCAATTCTCCCCAACCCCACTTTTTTTTCCCAAATTTTCGCTAATAGCTCAAAAAAAAAAAAATTAATAAATTGATCGAACTCTCATAAGTGGGGTTATACCTTCCCCGGGCAAACCCCGGTTCCAAAATTGCCATATAGGTGATGGGCCACGGGGGGCGGAACCCAACCAACACACACCAACAGCAGCAGAACGACAACAGACGACCACTTTCCTTATATTATTTTTAATTCCCTCCCCCCCCCCTTTCCCTCCCCATCACCCATCCCCCCCCCCATTCCTCCCCACACCCCACACCCATTACCCTCACCCCACCCATTAACTCCCCTTACCATCACCCCACTCAAAGTTTCCTCAAATTTTCGCAACCCCCTTTTTTTTTTACATTTTCGCTAAAAGGCTCTAAAAAAAAAAAAAGTGATCGATCTCTCATAATTGGGGTTAAAACCTTCCCCTGGTCAACCCCCTTCCAAAATGTGCCATATAGGTATTGCGCCACTGGGGCGGGAAACCCATACCAGACCACACACACCACACACACACACACACAAGACAGGACAGACGACCCTTTCGCTTTTTTTACATTACCCCTCACCCCCACCTTTCCCTCCCCATCCCCTCACCCCAAACCCATCCCCCCCACCCCCTTTACCACCCATCCCCCCAACCCCTTCCCTCACCCCACCCCCTTTACTCCCCATTACCCCTCACCCTACATCAAGGTTTCCTCTTCTCGCAACCCACTTTTTTTTTTACAATTATCCCAATAGGCGCTAAAAAAGAAAAAAATGACGGATCTCTCAATTGGGCTTTTAAAACCTTCCCCGGTCAACCCGTTCCAAAATGTTCTATGAGGGGGATTTTGGGAAAGGGGGCGGAACCTTACCAGACCAAACATCCACACACACACACACACACCCCACACACACACACAG
Source organism: Chionoecetes opilio (assembly GCA_016584305.1). Classification (NCBI taxonomy): domain Eukaryota; kingdom Metazoa; phylum Arthropoda; class Malacostraca; order Decapoda; family Majidae; genus Chionoecetes; species Chionoecetes opilio. Next base: position 35,173 of record JACEEZ010000674.1, on the reverse strand, counting down.
ACAGACGACAGACACACTTTCGCTTATTTTCCATTACCCATCACCCCCCCCATTCCCTCACCCATCACCCATCACCCCCCCCCCCCATTTTACTCACCCTCCCCCACACCCATTTCCCATCACCCCACCCTTTACTCACCCCTTACCTCACCCTACATAAGGTTTTCCCCAATTTTCGCAAAACCCCCTTTTTTTTCACAATTATCGCTAAAAGGGTGCTAAAAAAAAAAAAAAGTATGATCATCTCATAAATTTGGGGGTTAAAACCCTTTCCCCCGGGCAACCCGGGTTCAAAAATTGCCATATAGTATTGCCCACGGGGGGGGGAACCCAAACCCAAAACACACACCCCACACACCACAACACACACACACACAGACAACAACAGACAGACACATTTTTTTTTATATTTTACCATTTCCCATCACCCCCCCCCTTTTCCCTCACCCATCCCCTCACCCCCAAACCCTCACCCCCCCCATTCCTCACCCATCACCCCACCCCATTACCCCTCACCCCACCCATTCACTCACCCATTACCCATCACCCTACTCAAGGCTTCCTCAAATTTTCGCAACCCACTTTTTTTTTTTACCAAATTTTCGCAATTGGGTGCTAAAAAAAAAAAAAAAAAAAAAGTGATCGAATCATCTCATAATGGGCTTATCCTTCCCCGGGCAAACCCGGGTTTCCCAAAAAAGTCCATATACGTGATTGCGCCAGGGGGGGAAACCATACCACACCAACACACACAGACAACAGACAGACAACAGACAGACAGACCGACCACTTTCGCTTTTATTATTTAGATTTATTATCATTATTAAAATTAAAATTTTTCATTTGCATTATTATTATTTAATTATTCTTTATTTTATTTTATTATTCTATTTTTATTTTTATTATTATTTTATTTTTTATTATTATTTTTATTATTTAAATATGGTTATTACTTTTTACATTATTTCTATTGCTTTTTTGGTATTTTTATTATATTTTATTATTATTTTTCTATTCATTTTTGTTACCATTATTACAATATTATTGCTTTATTATTCATTATTTTTCATATTATTTTCCAGAATTCATTTTTTGTTAAACAAATAATCCATGGGGGTGGATGGGGCCCCAACGCGTCGCTTTCATTTAAATTTAATTGAGGTCCGTATAAAACTTGGGTCAATGGGGCCCGGGTGCTTATTATTATTATTGTTTGTATTTATGTTTTGTACAAAGTGGGGCCCAAAAAGTTCAAAAATTTTCTCTCTCTCTCTTCCCCCCCTCTCTCTCTTTTTCCCCCCTCTCTCTCTCCCCTCTCTCTCTCTCTCTCTCCTCCTCTCCTTCTCTCTCTCTTCTTCCCCCTCTCCTCTCTCTCCTCTCTCTCTCTCTCTCCTCTCTCTCTCTCTCTCTCTCTCTCTCCTCTCTCTTCTCTCTCTCTCCCTCTCTCCTCTCCTCTTCCCCCTCTCTCTTCTCTCCCCTCTCTCCTCCTCTCTCTCTCCTCTCTCTCTCTCTCTCCCCTCTCTTCCTCTCTCTCCTCCCTCTCTCTTCTCTCTCTCCCCTCTCTCTCTCTCTCTCTCTCTCTCCCTCTCTCTCTCTCTCCTCTCTCCTCTCTCTTTTCCCCCCTCTCCCCTCTCTCTCTCTCTTCTCTCTCCCTCCTCTCTCCTCTCTCTCCCTCCTCTCTCTCCCTCCTCTCTCCTCTCTCTTCTCCCTCTCTCTCTCTTCTCTCTCTCTCTCTCTTCTCCTCTCTCTCTCTCTCTCTCTCTCTCTCTCTCCTCTCTCTTTCTCTCTCTCTCTCTCTCTCTCTCCCCCTCTCTCTCCTCTCTCTCTCTCTCTCTCTCTCTTCTCTCTCTCTCTCTCTCTCTTCCTCCCCCTTTTAGGATGACGCAAGCACCGTCTGGGGGCGAGACATGGACTTAGAGAAGCCAATAAAACAACATTCAATTGGGTAACGAAGTTATTGGCCCAGTTTCTCTCTTTTTTCTCTCTCTCTTTCTCTTCTTTAATTGGTCTGTAATGAATCTTTTGTTATTATTTTAATTTTATCTGCACCATTTACCGGTTTCAGTTCTTAAGTAGTGGTGGTGTTGTTGTTGTTGTGGTGGTGGTGGTGGTGGTGGTGGGGGTAGGTGTGGTGGTGGTGGTGGAGGTTGATTGATTGATTGATTGAGTTTATTGCCAAAATGTTACAAGTTAACATAATTCATACATATTTACACAAATCAGTTAGTGGCATTAGTCTGAGCTGGAGCTGAGTCTGGAGCTGAGCATCTGCTCCCTAGCGGACAGAACAAAAATTTATACAGCTGTGAAATAAAATCGAGGGCGGCAATTATTAAAAAATTTTATCCTAAAAATTCCTTAGTATGATATATACCTAAGCAATAAATAAACTGGTCTGTATTCTGGGACTGGGGATGCTGTGAAATGTGGGCAGGTGTATCCAGCTTCTTTCCTTGAAAACAGGAGTTTAGGCAAGGGGGCGTCCTTGCCCCATCACTTTTCAAAAGCTTGTATGGACTGGGTATTGGACAGGGTTGTAGATCAAAATGATTGTGGAGCATCCGTTTGGCAACACCAAGATCGATGATCTTGTTTTTGCCGATGATGCAGTAATCTTTGCTGAGTTCGCTGGGGGTCCTGGTGATGACTCTCGAGGCGCTGCACGAGGAGGCAAAGCCTTTGGGACTTGAGGTCTCCTGGCTCAAAACCAAGGTCCCGGGGTTTGGAGACTTACTAGATGAAGCATACAGTCTGTTCATGCGTGTGGCGAGGACATTGAATCTTGGAAAGTTTTTACATACCTTGGTAGCGCAGTCCATAATGACGGCGGGTCACGTCAAGAAGCCTTTCGGCGGATTGGGATAGCCCCACGGTGTTATGGACTCGCTCAGAGGGAGTATTTGGCGTTGTCGGTACCTGTCAGGACAAAGATCCGGATCTCAATCGCTGTGATCCTTTACTCTATGGTGTGAGACTGGACCTAAATAGTGACTTGAAAAGAAATCAATGCCTTTTGGTAATAGTGTCTTGCGAATCAGGGGGGACGCGGGGGATGTTTACGGTAAAAATCAGCGATTGCACCGTGAACTGAATCGAGGCCTATTCCTCTAGTCCGTCCGGGCCAAATTTTGCTATATGGCATGTGCACCTACCCCGAAACCGATCCTTCCCATCGGGTTTTATCTGTATGCAATCCGGGGTGGGGGGCCAAAGGGGGGGCCCCCAAGGCTCGTGGCTGGGGCAAGTTGTGTTTCTTTCGAGAGCTGCTTGTATGGAAGGAGCCCGCATGGGAACTCGCGCGTGGTGACCCCCGGGAGTGGGTCCCTAAGGGGGGGGGGGAGGCACGGCCCCCCGCGTTTGCCCCCAAAAGATTGATTGATTGAAAAATTTTTTTTCCCATATACTAAAACCAAACAAATCACAAAATCGAAATACATTACACAAATATATTTACATATATTATTCCCTGCTATTTTGCAAATTATATAAATATATTTTAAGCTTCTTTGAAAAGTATTACTTTAAAAAATTGCCTTTAATCATTAGGATTGCATTCCAAATTTTGGCCCAACACGTGTAAAGAAATTTTTATAGTGGTGTACGTGCTTTTAGAGAAATCAGAGAAATTTTTTCCCCTTGTACCTTGACTGTGGTGGAAAAATGTAAATATTTTACTATTTTGATCATGTTTTTATATCATTAAAAATAGTTGTAACAAAAATATTTCAAAGAATAAAATTTTAGAGCCCTAAATCTTTAATAACAACGTAAATCTTTTACCTCTAATAGTGGGGTCATTTAGGGGGGAAAAAAAGGGCTTTCCTTCACCTTAGGTAAAGGGAATTTTTTTTGAGGTCTTATCCTAAGCATTTTGTGCCGCTGAATCCGAAAATCGTATTGGGTCATTTCGTTACGTAATTTTTCGCGAAATTTTTAAATTTTGGAAATTTTGGGCAGAAAAAATTGGAAATTAAAAATTTGCAAAATAGAACCAGACGTCGTAGAGCCTCTTTTTGGGGACTAAAATTAAAGTTTATTAAAGATGCTAAAATGTTATTGAGTACTCCGGGTTGTATCGTTCGGATTACTGATCTATATGAAAATTAAGGATAATGGAAAAAAATTGGGAAAAATAAAAGGAAAAATTTTTTGGCCCTTAAAGCCTGATTTCTTAAATTAAAAAAACAAAATTTTTAATTAGAAAAAAAAGTAAATAACAAACAATTGTTTTTTTAGGACACTTTTAAAAACGAATTTGGCAGGGGGGTTTACAATTTTGCGTAGAACGGGTTTTTCAACTGAAAAATGCTTAGGTAAAACCCTCAAAATCTTCCTTCACCAAAGGGTGAAGCGAAACCCTTTTTTTTCCGCCCGAATGACCCGATTTAATCCAGAACACAAAATTTAAAACAACAAAAACCGATCTCCTCCGCGTATTTTTGGAAAATAAAAATTAGAACACAAAAAAACCCCTTTTACTTGCGAAGCGACTTTTTCACAATTTTAAAAAAATCGAAATCTATCTCTACGCCTCGACGCCCTCATGCCCTCTTCCCGCGTTGATGCAATCCGGGGGAGCAATCGCAAAGCTCCGACAAGGATCGCAGGCGTTGACAGCGGACGTTTGGGTCGAGCAGTTTCGTCTTGCTCCCACTGCATCCCATCCATGATACTTTGCGGGGCGGAGGCAGGGTGGAAGGGGATAGGCGCCGTTTGGTCCGTAGCCGTATTTGGCGGGTCGAGGGTCCCAACTCCTTTTTCCAGCCCCCTCCCGACGCGGCCTGTAGCGGGGCTCGCTAATGTGCTGGGGGTGGCGTTGACTGTCGGAGGGCCAGTCTGCTTCAACCTTTCTTCTTCTGAAGTCCGTCCACCTCGCCTGGGGGCAGAGAGCGGTATATCCGTAAATTCTGCTCAGAATCGGCACGCACGTCCGGGCTCTTTGCGTCACGGCCGGGGTTTTCGAGTGTCCCAAAAGCGTCCCCGAGGGGTTCCTGGTGGGCCGCCTGAACACGGGCCAAAAGCTTGCAACTTGCCTTTCCTAAAGGGGGGCGAAGTGTGTCGCAACCATCGAGCAGGGAAAGGGCGGATCACATCCGGTGAGCCCCCTTTTTCATCGTGGATGACTGAACTTTGAAAGTCTCTTCCCAAGCTGGGCACTGTTGGGAGGTATCTTGGGGAAGTGGGGAGGGGAGGACGGGACGTCTGTCCGGAAAAACAGGTGCCTCCCATCTTTGTCGACATGGAAGAGATTATCATCTTTGTCCGCTTCCTCTTTTTTCTGAAGCAAAACTTGGCTCCGCCCGGTCCAAAAGTTGCCACGGCTTTGGCCCCCACGCGCAACACGCGTAATCCCCTGAATGGTGCTGGATTTGGGGGGCAATGGAGAGGTCTGCAGTTTTGTTGCTTTGGTGGAAAAGATTTAGCCAGGTCATTCCCGCTTTGATCCCGTCGCTGTTTGGGGATTCATTCGATCCTCCCCTGGGGCCGCTGTTCCCCGTCTTTCTTTGGGGGACGCGCCGATGTCGTCCTGTCAAAAAAAGGGGGCAACTCCCCGTAGCCAAAACCCAGTTGGGCACTCTCTGCAGGAGGTCCAACCAGGTCCTTAAGTTTTTCTGGCGGAAAAGGGTGCTGCTGAGGATACCATCCCCTCGAGACCCACGCGAAGGGTGAAAAGGGGGGGTTTCGGGCCGTGGGACCGCCGCGTTCATCTTCTCCAGAACCCTGAGAAGGGCACTTTTTTTTCGGACCCCGGGTGGGCCCTTTGGGCTCAAAGAGGGGAAGAGGAACAGGGGGACTCATAGTTGGGGTATGGTGCGAAGGTCCCGACTGCTGTCGAGTTTTTAGGGGGACAGCAGGCCCGATGAAGTCTGAATCCCGTGACAAACACCTCTTCCCTCCGATTGAAAATTTTGGGTTTTTTGCCAGCGTTTTTAATGTATTGGTACTGAATGCAGGACCTCCCTGGACTTTTCTGCGCAGTCCTGATCCTTCCTCTTCGTACTTTTAAGAGAGCTTCCCCTTTCCATCTCCTCGTTCTTGTCGTGCGCCACCATCTTATCTTAACAACCCTTTGGGGGAAAAGGGCGGTGTGAGTGGGCTTTTTCGCGAGTGAGGGGGTTATGCTGGCGAAGAAGCCACAACCTCTTTGGTCATCTCGTGTGTCTTTTTCGTGACCGTGGGCTGTCCTTGTGGTGCTTTGATGCCGTACAAACTTCCCAAAGATTTGGCCTTTATTGCCAGAGTTCCCTCTTGCGGCCTCCGCCCCCAAGGTCCTGTTGCTCATCTCCGGACTGCCTCGCGAATTTGTGGGGCTGGATTTTAGCAAAGCACTGTCGGGGCCCCGAAAATCGTCCCTTCTAGAGGGCCCCCTGTGGGCCTCTACGAATTCGCCCTTTCGAACCCACTTGGGCCCATACTCCGAACATCCTCCTTGGGGGTCCCCCGGGCGAAGGCCACATCTCCTTTGTTGCACCGAAAAGCCCCCACGATTTCATTGCGAGACCTGGGAAGGAAAAAGTGCGATAAATAAATGAATTTATTTTTTTACGGGTTTTTTAGCTAATTTCTAAAATTATAGCCAAGAAATTTACATTTTTTGCAAAATTTTTTACCGTATGTCATAAAATACGACCTGAGGGGACAGTCAAAAAAAGTTACCATTTTTTTATTTAAACAACGGGAGTCCTTTTGGGAAAGATCAGCCAAAAAAATTTTTGACTTTTGATGTGAAATTAAAACCAAAAATTTTTCCTTTTTTATTTTTTTTTTTCCCTTTTTTTCCACTTATCTCTAATTTCCATTATAGTTCTAAAGCAACAGATACAACCCCGATCTAAAAACATTTTATGCACTTTTAATAAGCTTTAATTTGATCAAAAAGGGTCTCTACACGCCTGGTTCTCATTCTGCAATTTGAATTGCCAATTTTATTGCCAAATTGCCAAATTGCAAAATTTCGCGAAAACTTACCGCTAACGATGACCCAAATACGATTTTGGATTCACGGCACAAAATGCTTAGGATGACCCTCAAAATACTTCCTTCCCTAAAGTAAGCGAATCGCCCAAGTGACCCTACTATAAGCAAAATTTTTGATTAGTTTCTTTTTGAGACCAAAAAAATCTTTTTTGATTTTAGCCAAATACATCCCCCAAAAGATACACAATTATAATGTAAGGGTCAAAAAGAAAAATAAAAGTTCCGTAATGCCTCATCGTTGGTTGTGTCGAATTTTTTTTTAGGATTCCACACTTTTGATAAAATTTTAAACAAGACGAAATGATTTTTCCATTCAAAAATTTTCGTCAATTATAAAACCCAAAATTTTGTACTAGACACTCGTTGTATTTTACACCCTCTCAAATATTTATTCTAAGTTTTTAGTAATAAACACTTTTAAAAAAAAATATAATTATCTTTTTTTATGTTAACACTAATTTGTTTGCCAAAACCCTCTCGTTATTTTTTTCCAGTTCGGGATTAAATTTTCTGCAAATTGGTCTAATGTTTTGTCTGTCATGAGGAATTGGTTCGTCTGCAATAAACATAATTGAATTTATCCTACGTTTTCAATATCTTAAATTAAACCAAAAAAAAAAGGGCCCAAAATGATCCTTGTGCTAAGATAAGTATTTATCCTATCTAGACACTTTGCAAGTACCAACTACAAGGTTATTGACTATACAAAACGCCACCAACCAGGGCGAATTTGGTGGACTCGAACCGCTGACCGAATGGGCGGGACTCTCACACCCTCCGTATTCTACCACCGCGTCACCCTGGCGGGGATCCTTGTGCACTAAACCCGTCATGTTTTTCGTGTGATTGATTTTATTACAGTAACAAACCGTTTTCTATCTCCCAAATACTAAAAAAAATTTAGTGTTTTTTCCCCTGATACCAATATTTTCCAAGTTTTCCAAAAATATTGTATGATTAAGGAGTCCCAAAAACTTTACTCAAACCAAAAAATATTCCCAAAAACATTAAATTTTTTTTTCCAGACNTGAGTGACATGGATGGGGGTGAGGTAATGGGTGATGAATGGTGGGGGTGATGGAATGGTGAGTGAATGGTGGGGGATAATACATTTCTAATCCATGTTTCAGGAATTAGAAGGGCTATCTGGAGTCATGTTTGGTGGGCCGAAGGCCCACCAAACACAGGTGGTGGGCCGAAGGCCCACCAATAGCCCTCCGCAGGACCTAGCCAAAAAGTCCGCCCGGAGGGCGGCTTTGCGGCTAGTAAAATAAATAAAAGGTGACAAAATAAAACCACGACTATTACACAGAGTTCAACTTTTCCCTCCCTCCTCTCCCTTACTTCCTTTTCTCCCTTCCCTCCTTCCTTCCTTCCCTCCCTTCCCTCCCTCCTCTCCCCTTCCCTCCTTCCTGCCCTCCTCCTTCCTCCCTCCCTTCCTCCCTTCCTTCCCTCCTCTCCCCTTCCCTCCTTCCCTCCCTCCTCTCCCCTTCCTTCCTTCCTTCCCTCCCTTTCCTCCTCCTCTCCCCTTCCCTCCCTTCCTCCTTCCTTCCCTCCCTTCCCTCCCTCCTCTCCCTTCACTTCCCTCCCTTCCCTCCCTCTCTCCCCTTCCCTTCCTTCCCTCCCTTCCTCCCCCTTCCTTCCCTATCCTCCCTTCCTTGTTGCCAGGCGTATGGTCGTGGGAGCCGCGCCCCCCCCCCTTTTAATCCCTCTAGCGTGTGTTATAGTTCTTTTTTCTACTTACCTACCGAACTATCTACCTTGGAGAGAAAAAAAAGAAAGAAAAAGAGAGAGACAGATAGATAGATAGATAGAGAGAGAGAGAGAGAGAGAGAGAGAGAGAGAGAGAGAGAGAGAGAGAGAGAGAGAGAGAGAGAGAGAGAGAGAGAGAGAGAGAGATAGAGAGATAGAGAGAGAGAGGGGGGGGGCAGACATACAGTAACTACATACATGCATATACTACTTACATAACCCAGACAGCCAGACAGACACTCATGCATGCATACATACATACATGCATACATTCATACATACATACATATATATAAACAGACAGACAGACAGACAGACACTCATGCATACATCTATCTTCTTATATAATAATATAAGCGAAAGTGTGTCTGTCTGTCTGTCTGTGTGTGTGTGTGTGTGTGTGGTATAGGTTCCGCCCCCCGTGGCCCAATCACATCATATGGCACATTTTTGGAACCAGGTCGACCAGGGGAAGGTTTTAAGCCCACTTATGAGATATTCCGATCACTTTTTTTTTTTTTTTTTTAGCAGCCTATTAGCGAGAATTGTGAAAAAGAAGTGGGTTGCGAGAATTGAGGAAACCTTGATGTAGGGTGATGGGTAATGGGTGAGTGAATGGGTGGGGTGATGGGTAATGGGTGTGGGGTGATGGGTGAGTGAATGGGTGGGGGGTGATGGGTTGGGGGTGATGGGTTGGGGGTGATGGGTGATGGGTGAGGGAATAGGCGGGGGGTGATGGGTAATGGGTGAGTGAATGGGTGTGTGGTGATGGGTAATGGGTGAGTGAATGGGTGGGGGGTGATGGGTAATGGGTGAGTGAATGGGTGGGGGGTGATGGGTAATAGGTGAGTGAATGGGTGGGGGAATATATACATTTCTACATCCATGATTTCAGGAAAGTTAGAAGGGGCTATCTGGAGAGTCCGTGTTTGGTGGGCCGAAGGCCCACCAAACACAGGTGGTGGGCCGAAGGCCCACCAATAGCCCTCCGCAGGAGCTAGCCAAAAAGTCCGCCCGGAGGGCGGCTTTGCGGCTAGTACATACATACATACATTCATACATACATTACATATATACAGACAGACAGACAGACAGACAAAGCACTCATTGGCCATTAAAGAAAGTGGAAATTCGCCTCTGTCGTGAAAAATTACCAAAATAAGTTAGCCAGGCACTCTCTCTCTCTCTCTCTCTCTCTCTCTCTCTCTCTCTCTCTCTCTCTCTCTCTCTCTCTCTCTCTCTCTCTCTGTCTCTCTCTCTCTCTCTCTCTCTCTCACACACACACTTCTATCAATAATCAGAATCAATAAAGTAGTAGCAGTATTAGTAGTAGTAGTAGTAGTAGTTAAGTAGTATTATTATTATTAGTAGTAGTTAAGTATTAGTATTATTATTAGTAGTAACAGACGGAAGCAAAAGTAATGACGTAACACCGAACAAAAA
>JACEEZ010000674.1:0-15000 GCA_016584305.1 Chionoecetes opilio | reverse complement strand
GGAGGTAAAATAATAGCAAAGTTGAAGGCTCCTCCCCACCCACCTCTCCCTCCGGCCGAGGCTGGCAGGAAAAAAGTGAGAAAAAACCCACCATACAGTATTGAAAAACTACGATGGAATTTATAGGAAAGATTGAAGGAGAGACATATTCCTAAACTAAACTAAACTATACTGAGAAAAATATATATATTGCGTAGGACCGAAGTAATCGAGTTGGGCAGTTGATGGTAAGTATTTATCTAGTTTGTTTTCATACGTCTTTTCGTTTAAAAGAGAAGGATGAAGAGGAGGAAGAGGAGGAGGAGGAGTAATACCAACATGGCAACACCTACATCAACATAATCTTTGACCTCATACCTGGAGCTCCACCAGACTAATGTGACACAGATATACATATACCTGAAAGAGAGACATAGACACACACTCCCTTTGATCCCTCCCACCACCTCTTCCTTCATTAATAAGCCTTAGGTAATTCATTGAAAACCCTTCAGTCACCCCTCACCGTTTGACATCTCCACATGAATCACTAAACCACAACTGAAGCAATACTACTAAATCAGCATATTCTAGTATAGCGTACTGTACTAAATCGTCTAGTCGGCTATATTTGTAGCTCAGTGCATTTTTTTACATCATAACTGGGCGACCAAAATGTCTCCCAATGATGAAAAACTGTCGCCCAGTAAGAACAATTTTTGCTACTGGGCGACAAAATATTTATTCATAAAATCTTTCCTGGATGCAATGGTTCATCATATCTGTGTGTGTTAGATCCAGAAGTGCATTCTTATTACTGCATAGGATCTTTATTTATACACAACATACAACAGGGTGAAGTTGATGTATCCAAAAAACTATATTTTAACAGGTAGGCCTTTACCTTTCTGGATATCCAAAGAATGTCGCCCAGTAAGATTTGCTTAAAAAATGCACTGATGTAGCTAATATATCCTTTAATTAAGCACAAATAATAATAGATAATCGGCTAAAATTAACGAACCAGTGCATCAGCCTCACAAAATATTAACCTTGTGTGTATGTGTATGCAAATGTTTCCGAATATAAAAGAACATAAGAAAACATCGAAACAGTCTACATAGTATATTCCATATTTTTTGGGAGGAGGGAGGCAAAACACACGATTTTTCCTTTTGAGGGTGGAGCCATGAACCTAGACCCCCCCCCCTACCCAATTAACTGGCAGTGTTATCTCTCTCTATCACATCTATAATAATATAAGCGAAAGTGTGTCTGTCTGTCTGTGTGTGTGTGTGTGTGGTATAGGTTCCGCCCCCCGTGGCGCAAACACCTCATATGGCACATTTTTGGAATCAGGTTGACCAGGGGAAGGTCATAAGCCCATTTATGAGATGATCCGATCACTTTTTGTTTTTTTTGTTTTTTTAGCAGCCTATTAGCGAGAATTGTGAAAACAAAAGTGGGTTGCGAGAATTGAGGAAGCCTTGATGTAGGGTGATGGGTAATGGGTGAGTGAATGGGTGGGGTAATGGGTGTGGGGTGATGGATGAGTGAATGGGTGGGGGGTGATGGGTTGGGGGTGATGGGTGATGGGTGAGGGAATAGGTGGGGGGTGATGGGTAATGGGTGAGTGAATGGGTGTGTGGTGATGGGTAATGGCTGAGTGAATGGGTGGGGGGTGATGGGTAATGGGTGAGTGAATGGGTGGGGGGTGATGGGTAATGGGTGAGTGAATGGGTGGGGGGTGTGGGTATGGGTATATGGGATGTAGAGTGAATGGGTGGGGGGTGATGGGTAATGGGTGAGTGAATGGGTGGGGGGAATACATACATTTCTTCATCCATGATTTCAGGAAAGTTAGAAGGGGCTATCTGGAGAGTCCATGTTTGGTGGGCCGAAGGCCCACCAAACACAGGTGGTGGGCCGAAGGCCCACCAATAGCCCTCCGCAGGAGCTAGCCAAAAAGTCCGCCCGGAGGGCGGCTTTGCGGCTAGTTCTTCATATTTTCTTCCATGGTATCATCGCTGTATTTTTGTTTTAGCCTCCCTCCAAAATATTATGAATAACAACGTTTTCTATCATCCACAACGAAGCATTTTAAGGGTAACTGCTGTAATATGTGTGTTTAATATTATGAACATGTGTCTGTAATCAAAGCAACACTCACTCATGTCACGTCGGATGGCAGAGACGATGCGCCCTTGGGAGTAACCGTCGCGAAGGGCGTGATGAACCTGAAGGTGAAATAACAGGAGAACATAAGAACACAGACATTGCAAAAAAGCCTACTAATGACCTCCAGGCAGGGGAGAGAGAGAGAGAGAGAGAGAGAGAGAGAGAGAGAGAGAGAGAGAGAGAGAGAGAGAGAGAGAGAGAGAGAGAGAGAGAGAGATTTAAGCTTCTCGTCTAATAAAAACAAATCAGAAAAAGGTAATAATACACGAAAGAAACAAAGCAAGAAGAACAGGAATATATAACAATAAGAAGAAAGAAGAAAGGTGAAAAACAATACGAAGAAAATAATAAAAAATAAGGAATAATCATACAAATACCTAAAAAAAATGACTAGGTATTAAAAAAAAAAATTCACATCTAAAAAGTTAAAGTGATTATTCCTACATTTCCTTCACTGACTAAGATAAAGACAACATTCACTTTCTTATTTTCTGTTGAGTTCAAAATGTTCTACCTAGTATATCACATTATCTTAGTTGTTATTATCTGTCTATACAATCTTAACGATAGTCTATATAAGCAGTGGCGTACCGAGGGGGGTGGCCATGCGGCCATGGCCCCCCCTCTTTTGCAAGGAATATGTAATTAGAAATATATATCTATGATATATATATATATATATATATATATATATATATATATATATATATACATATATATATATTGCCTCCCCCCTTTTTCAATTTTTTGGATTAATTATCGATTTATTAAGAAAATGTTATAGAGTAGACTCCCCCTTATCAAGACCGAGGAATTAGAATATCAAAGCCAATATAATGTCAGATTGGCGATAACGCTTGGCTAATGCCTGGCTGTGGGAATGTCTGGGTGCCCGATGTAAACAACCCTTATTTCACTCTTTATCCCCTGACTCTACAGACTTACTGTGGCTTGCATAAACAATGATACACACGTACTTACTCTTGCTGGCCACCTAACATCGATGGTCACCGTGATGTAAGGCAGAAAAGGAAGAAATAAGGCCTCCTAACAAGGTTAAAAAAAAAAATAGCGGAAAACTAGCGATCGTTTCATGGTCCCGTTCAGTGGCGTACCGAGGGGGGCAAGGGCATGAGGCCATGCCCCCCCCTTTTGCAAGGAAAAAATAATAAGAAATATATATTTATTATATATATATATTGGCCCCCACCTTTTCAATTTTCTGGGTACGCCACTGTATATAAGTACTACAGGCTATTCAATTACATTCTTGCAATATATCATCGCATACTGCTTCCTTTTTAGTTTCCATACTTATAAAAGTTACTTATGATGTTGAGGATGAGATATATCCATTCTTTTTTATATTTTCTATCTACTTACGTGTTTGGGGAAAGAAAAATCACTTAATCGGAAGAGCAAAGTGTGTCTCCTTTCACTCACAACAACAAACTGACGCCGCGACCGTGCGTTGCCTCATTTTTCCCCCGGGACTGTTTCATTAGTATTTTCTGAGCGATACGGAGTGACGGGCTTATTATAGAAACAAAAATATAAGAAAAGTATATTTGATATTAGCAGCCTCCAAAAAGCAAATGATATAAACAATCTGGGAGTTATCATTAGTTTAGGATGTGTCTTGTTACTACTTCAAAGAAATGAAGTTGTAGGAATGCGGAAAAACAGTCAGACTGAGTTCTGTAAATTACCAGAGAAAGGGATAAAAGAGAGCATATACTAATAAACTCATGCGTTAATGAGATGGACAGAATAGAGATGAGAGTTAATAGAGCTGAATAGCGAGGCTGTGGGAAGAGGAGGAGGAGGAAGAGGAGGAGAGGAAGGGGAAATGGAAGTCAATAGAAGCTTGGAATTCATAAATATCTGAAACAAAACAAGACTTGTCATACCTTGGCATAAGGATACGGCAATAACATCCAAGGGTGAGGGAAGAGTTTGGTTACAAAACTTTGTGGGAGGAAAGGAGAGAGGAGGGTAACACTAACCATTTACCGTCAACAACACTATAGTCGCCACTGTGCACTAATGTCGTCAGGCGCCATAGCAGCTGCAGCTATACAACATATTTTGTAAAAACTTTATCTATCGTAAACAACTGTAAGCTATGAATAAAGGTTTGAAATGTTTCATATATTACGAATTTTAGTATCACTACAGATTTGTCACTGAAGAGGCATGCACAGTCGTTTATATTACATACTATGTACCTGTCTTCAGTAGCACATACAAGTCTGTAGTGATGCTAAAATTCGTAATATATGGCACCTGGCGACATTAGTACAGTGGCGACTATAGTGTTATTGACGGTATAGTAAGTTATTTGAAGTTTTAAGGTGTTCGTCCTCTCATCTATGTCTTACCTTTTAATATTTCTATTTGATGTGCAGAGCGAAAAACCAAGACACATTTTGCATTCATGGGCTACCGTAGATAACACTAAAGTCGCCAGGACAATGTTTTTTTCGACGTACAGACGTCTGGTGGCGTTAATACTTACATTTCTACATCCATGATTTCAGGAAAGTTAGAAGGGTCTATCTGGAGAGTCTGTGTCATTTTGTGTCTTCATCTGTATCATATTATGGCTATAAATGAACAAATTACAAAAATATCACCAGAGTGGCGACCTACACTAAGATCGCCAGCTAGTGTTTATGTTCTGAGTGTCCTCCCGCCGTCGTCGTCGCGCGAAAAAAAAACGAGTTGCGAAATTTGAAACCGTATATACTTGCAGATACAAAACATAAAACAACGCTGAAACAGGATATATAGATTATACAGTCATGATATAAACTACTGTGTATCATTTTCAGTGACACATAAAAATCAGTAGTAATGCTATAATTCATAATATATGGCGGCTGGCGACATTATTGCAGCTGGCGACTAAAGTGTTACCTGCGGTACAGATAAAGAAATTTGTGGTATACGCAGTGCATTTCCGGTTAACCAAATGAACGCAAAAGTTATTAATCTCGTTATATATTTCGTCACATGGACAACTAAGTTACTGTATTTGTCATTCTCCGCCTTTTATATATGGAGAAACGTTCAAGCAGGTCGATAAAGGCTGCTATTTATATTCTTATACATTTTTCTTATTGAGTGACATGTAATTGTGGACTATAGAATAATTATAACCGAGGTGCAGTGCTAAGAGTATACGCATTACCAACAACAGAATCACAGTCTGTTTTCCTTCGCCGCTCAGGACCCGCCGGGGCATAACTATCTGAGACTTACTGAATACCACACTCATCTCTCACTCTGCATGCCTCCCGCACACTCCCGCCCAGCCACCGGGACGCCACAGACACTAGCGTTCATGTTTATTAATACAGCATTGCGTCTATCGTGTACGGACGAAAAATAACGTTAAGAAGAAAGAAACTAAAGGTGTATTTTCTTTTCTTTCGATGTATGAGTTTATAGTGTATAGGATTTTTCATTCGAAGGCAGGATTTTTGTATAGTGACGCCTGTGGTAATTAGAGTCTCATGCCGCCCCCTGGTGTCCTCCGATGCACTCGCCGTTGAAGGTAAGGTTGATGGGCAGCATATGAGTAATTTTCGGGCAGTCGATGATTACATAAAGGGTTTACTTTTGGGGACTCGAACTCGGTACCTCGAACTCACCACTACGTCCTTGAGAAAATTGATTATAGCTGGTCAGCGGGGCGGGGTAGCACGGGGCGGGACGGGGCGGGACGGGGCGGGACTCGTGAGCACTCTACCCTCACGCCTGACCCCGAGGCCGACCCACGCATGCGCCTCCTCCCCACCGCAGACACGCCCCTTCTGGCCCCCGCCCCGCCCTCAGTGGCCGCCGCAGGTGACGTCACGACGGAGAATCTATGCTAGCCAGGTAGTTGGGTAGCAAGAAGGGTGACGTTGGGCGAGGTAAAGTGACGCAAACCGAACCACTCAAAAAGTAGTGGTTGTGTTTACTACCAAGTCAGTTACACGCGCACCTGTTACGGTGGACGCGGCTCGTAGGTAATCGTCCCGCTACCTTCACGTGCCGCCCTCACACACACGCCTCCACGCCCCTGCCACATGCCCCGGCGGTCCTAGGGCGTGTGTAGGCGAGGAATCATGCTGCCGCGCGGGTGTTTTGAGGATGCCACGGGTAGCAGTGTGATGTTTGGGTCTTTGCTGGTGGATGATGCCTCACCCACGCCTTACTCGGACGCCACGCAGGTGAGACGCCCCATGAGTGCACGTGTTGAAGCCTTTACAACCTACTGCACGCGTTCGCCCTTCGTGCTTCTGTCGCTAACGCACGTGAGAGAAGGTCGTTGGGCATGATAACTCTATTGTCATCTGCGTTACCTGTTGAAACCAAAGCAATTTTTTCATTCGCAAGCATCACTAAATTAAGAATAACCAACTTTACAGGTATCTTTTTTCATAAACCTTCAAATATTACCTGAGGAAATTATAAGAATCGTCACCGAAATATGGAATAACCGTCTAATTGGAGGCTCAATAATAATTAGATGCAGAAGTTAGGTGGATGTTTGAAATGTATTCCAAGATATAGAAGAGTCAACATATGAATCAGAACAACCCGCCTTTTCAACCTACTGCACGTGTTCGCCCCTTCGTGCATCTGTCACTAACCGCACGTGAGAGGTCCTGTGGTATAGGATAACAGTTACTCTATTGTCATCTTTGCTGTCATCCGTGTTACTTGTTGAAACCAAAGCAATTTTCTGATTCATTTGTTTACTTATCTATCTCTTGGAATACATTTGAAACATCTACCTAACCTCTGCACCTAATTATTGCACCTCAAATTAACGGTTAATCCATATTTCGGTGACGATTCTTATAATTTCCTCAGGTAATATTTAAAGGTTCATGAAAAGAGATACCTGTAAAATGATTATTCTTGTTTTAGTGATGCTTGCGAGTGGTGACATCCAGGTAGAATATCGCAATTAGCTTCAGGTGAGCTGTCTACGCATGCAGCTACCTTTTCTCGCGTGTAGGGGAGAGCGGGGCAGGTTGCATCGAGGGTAGGTTGCATCATTGCCTCTAACTCGCATTAACTTTTTTTATTATTATTATTGTTGTAGTTGTAGTAGTAGTAGTTTATAGTAGTAGTAGTAGTAGTAGTAGTAGTATTAAGACGATGTACAGTACGTGTGATAACATGCGAGTTAGAGGCAATGATGCAACCTACCCTCGATGCAACCTGCCCCGCTCTCCCCTATAGATAGATTCAGACATAATTCAAAGGTAAATTCGATCGGTGTTTAATGTTTACTAATAGATAAGGCCTCGGGAAAATAAATCCATCCAATATTTCGTGACATTTTTTGGATAAACTTGCGTCCTCAACCTAAAACTAAAAAGTAGATGTTTTTGTACATTTGCATCGTTTAGTTTTAGTCTGAGGATGTGATTTTATTCTCAAAACATCACAAAATAATGGATTAACTTTCCTCTCGTGCCTTTTCTACATCTAGTAAACATTCAAGACATAACTACTTGCCAGCGTTATAAAATTGAACTATTATTAATTTAACTCTCTTTACCTTTCTCACGTGTATAAACTCGCCTGTAATCATAACGGTACCCGGACAGCTTGCCTACGGACAGCTTGCCTACGGACAGTTTGCCTACGGACAGTTTGCCTACGGACAGCTTGCCTACGGACAGTTTGCCTACGGACAGTTTGCCTACCGGACAGTTTGCCTGCGGACAATTTGTCTACCGGACAGTTTGCCTACGGACAGTTTGCCTACCGGACATTTTGCCTACCGGACAATTTGCCTACGGACACTTTGCCTACGGACACTTTGCTAACTAACTAACCTAACCTAACCTAACCTAACCTAACCTAACCTAACCTAACCTAACCTAACCTAACCTAACCTAACCTAACCTAACCTAACCTAACTTAACCTAACCTAACCTAACCTAGGTAAAGAAATTTTTACTGTGGAAACACTGAGGCAAAGTGTCCGTAGGCAAAGTGTCCGGCCACAAATCATAACACCTTTAGTCTGGGCACAGTACACACATCACTCCTATTCAAGTTTCTACGCGAATAAATAAGAGTTTCGTAAATAACTTCTCTGTGTAGTCCTATTGCCTGTGAAAGAAATTAACAAAAGTGTTGATTATAAGACAAGTTGATGAATATAAGTGTAGAGTTTATCATCTGCACCAAAATAATTCATCAGTGTCCAATGCGTAATCATCCTTTATAATTGTTGTCATGGATAATTTACGTAACAAATATTCAGTAACCACGCCGTTTGTATTATTAGATTGCGTGTTTTTTAGACATCTTAATTAAGTAATGAAATTTATCGTCGTGTGAAATTTATGCGATGCTGAGTGTATAGTAAATAATATATAATATAATATTATCATCACTATTACTATCATTGTTATCGTTATCATAGTTGCTCTCGCTGTAAAACTCACACTATTACGCAACCGTATCGTGTCAGGCTTAACCCCTTCACGCCCAGATCTTTCCTTTGCTATAGAAAATTATGTGTTGTCGAGCCATAATATTTCGAAAAGTCACTGAATATACCAAATTAGTTAGTGGACAAGGATATTAAACAGGTCATATCTATAAAATATTGCTTATAGTCACTAAAAATCGTCTAATGGCCTACCCAAATTACAATGGAAATTACGTTCTGGGCCTCAAGGGGTTAAGTAATGAAATTTATCGTCGTGTGAAATTATATGCGATGCTGAGTGTATAGTAATTAATATATAATATAATATTATCATCATTATTACTATCATTATTATCGTTATCATAGTTGCTTTCGCGGTAAAACTCACACTATTACGCAACTGGTATCGTGTCAGGCTTAACATAATCTATATACTACATTCTCGACTTTTCCTGACAATCTCTGTTTTAACTCTGGCAAAGCGGCAATAAAGGATGTGAATAACTTTCCTACGTTTCCTATGTTTATACTTCACTTAATGTCGGTCAATATATTATGTGTAAAGTAAAATAATAAAAAAACATACGTATATATTTGGTAATAAATGTAAGACTCTGAAGAAGCGCAAAAAAATATACAAGGTGCAATTAGGTAACACAAGTATCTCATGAAGCGAATTTTTTTTTGTTTGCTGTTGGATTGTGCTTTTAGGGTAACGTGTGTGTGATGCTGCGGGGTTTTAGTATGACTGGTGTGTGGTTGTGGTTTTAGTATGCCTGGTGTGTGGTGAGTGGTGTGTGGCTGTTTTAATATGACTGGTGTGTGGTGAGTGGTGTGTGGTTGTTTTAGTATGCCTGGTGTGTGGTGAGTGGTGTGTGGCTGTTTTAATATGACTGGTGTGTGGTGAGTGGTGTGTGGCTGTTTTAGTATGACTGGTGTGTGGTGAGTGGTGTGTGACTGTTTTAGTAGGACTGGTGTGTGGTTGTGGTTTTAGTATGTCTGGTGTGTGGTGAGTGGTGTGTGACTGTTTTAGTAGGACTGGTGTGTGGTGAGTGGTGTGTGACTGTTTTAGTAGGACTGGTGTGTGGTGAGTGGTGTGTGACTGTTTTAGTAGGACTGGTGTGTGGTTGTGGTTTAAGTATGTCTGTTGTGTGGTGTGTGGTGGCGTGTGGTTGTCGGAGGACGTCATCTAACACACCTGTGCTTGCCCCGCCAGACCAAGAAGCACCCGCCAACCACGTGAAGCGGCCCATGAACGCCTTCATGGTGTGGTCGCAGCTGGAGCGCCGGCAGATCGTCTCGCACACCCCGGACATGCACAACGCAGAGATCTCCAAGCAGCTGGGCCGTCGCTGGAAGCTGTTGTCGGAGGAGGAGAGACGCCCCTACAGGGAGGAGGCGCAACGGCTCAAGCTCCTGCACCGCCTCGAGTATCCAGACTACAAGTATCGCCCCAAGAAGAAGAACGGCCGTCTCTGCCCGCCGCCGCTGCTCTCCGGGGGACGTCTCGGCGACCCGCTGCGAGGCGTTGCGGCTGGCGGCGGCGGGCGGGTGTGCAAGGCAGGGGTGAGCCACGCGCCCCCCGCCACCGCCGCCACCGTCAACAGGGTAAGGGAGTGCCTGCTGAGCGGCGGCCTGAGGAACCTGGCCAAGGACACCAGCAGGGCAATGTGTCCGGCCGCCACTCCCTCGCCGCAGCAGCCATCACGCCCGCCGCCCATCACCACCCTCCCGCCCGTCACCCCACCCCTGGACCTCCCTAACTCCCCGGAGAGCGCCAGCATGTTTGAGGATCACCCCGCCCTCTGGCTGCCCTGGGACTCCCCTCTCACCCGCACGGAACAACAACAACTCGCGCCCTTTGATGCAGAGTTTGAGTGGGACGAGGCGCTGCTGGGCTGCCCCGCCCCCCTCGCCCCCCACCAGGAGGATGAGGCCCCCCCCACCCTGGCTGACCTGGACGACATCGGCGTGAAGGACCTGGTGCCCCTCACCCCCGACCTGTCCCTCTCCCTGCACGCCCTCACCGCAGACCTGGACCTGCTAGCGGCCATGGAGGCTGACGGGGAGGAGGAGGGTGGCGCCCCGCGAAGGCTGGCCACGCCCCCGACCCCCGTGGCCCCGGAGCTGCCCTACGACACGCTAGACTGGGATGACTGCATCCACTCCTTCATGGACAGCCTGGAGGTGCCGGGCCACGTGCCGCACCAAGGGCAGCGCCGCGCCGCCACACCGGCCTCCTCGTGGCTCCGGCCGGCGCTGGAGGCTTCCTACGCCCTGGGTGACCCTACAAGATGAGTCAGGCGGCGCCTCACTCCCGTTAAGTTATTGTTCGGCGAGCTGGTCTCTGCTGCCGCCCCGCCCCGCCCCGCCGGCCGCCGCGGGTCGCGTTATCTCTCTTGATCTCATCGTGCAACACAACCCAACATGACTCAACATGACTCAACATGACTCTCCTCTCTCTGTCTCGTGCCTCGGCCTCACGCCCTCCCACCCTGGTAAGTCACCGCCGCCTGTTGTGTGTGAGATAACCCCACCCACGCCCTCAACCCACGCCCATCTGCCCTCCTTCCCTCCCATCTAACCTGATACTCCTCTCTTCTTCCAGGACAAAGAGGAAACGTGCATTTCTTCCCCGGGTTTGTCCAGAGGCTGCGGTGAGGGTGGTGGCGCTCAGGGTGGAAAGATAAACACCCCTCTGTCTGTCTTTCTGGCCCCGTCCCGTCCTCTCTGTCTTTCTGGCCCCGTCCCGTCCTCTCTGTCTTTCTGGCCCCGTCCCGTACTCTCTGTCCCCACAATACTGTCTCAATTAGTACTGTGATATCGTGTGATTTTCTAGTCTCCGCGGCGACCAAGAACTTCCTCCTCCACGCGGTTGTAACAAAGGGCTGCGTCGCTGGTATATAGTAACACACCTGCGCACTATAGTTGTTAATTGGTTGAGTCACACCTGTTACTAAGAATAGAGGTGTGATTTACGGTCCATCATGATCGTGTTTATTTTGTAGGTAAGAGTTGGTGTTATTATTTAGCGAGTTTGTGTGTATATGATGTGTGTTATTTGTTTGTCTATAAGTGTGTGTTACGTTGATTTAGTTTTTGTAATGTTGTTGTTGTTATGGGATGATTTGTTCTTACCTATCTTTTGTATCTGTATATCTATTTATTTATTTATTCATCTGGGTATTCATTTATCCATCTATATAGCTTTAGCATCTTACACATACTCGAGATCTCAAGATTACAATAAGATAGCATAGCCAAGCCTTACTTCTCCAATATCAAAAAGTCAGTCACACAATTATTTTTTAGCATCACTTTTTATGCCTGAGCTAATTGATTACGCATGAGGTAAGCGGGGAAATCTGAAGGAGGAAATGAGAGGAAGGGATTATGTAATGAACCGGTGATGAGTGTGTGTGTGAGGGGAGGGGGTGTTTAATATGTGTTGTTCGCTGCCTGAATATAAAATGAGGAGCAAAACCCACTTGACTCGTAACCGAAGCGAATATTCTATCACAAGGGCACAAAACGCGTAGTTGAGTTCAAGGAATAGACGTGGAATTCATGTCACTCGTGTTCAAATTCCTTATAATAGTGTTAAAACCCTTATAATTGGTAATGCTATCCTGTTTTTTTTGTATTGATAGGATCCGTGACACAATGTTAATGCAGCCTCCTTCATGTTTTTATTATTTATATTCGTGGTTGATGTGATGAAAACGTTAACTTAATACGAAAATCAGTACCGTAGATAACAGTAAAGTCGCCACCTGCAGTGATGTCGCCAGCCGCCAAATATTACGAATTATAGCATCACTACTGATTTATATGTGCCACTGAAGATGATACACAGTAGTTTATATCATGACTGTATAATCTACCCTGTTTTAGCGTTGTTTTATGCTTTGTATCTGCAAGTATAGACGGTTTCAAATTTCGCTACACGTTTTTTTTCCGGGCGACGACGACAGTGGTACGACACTCAGTAAATAAACACTAGATGGCGACTCTACTGTTGGTAGCCAGTTTGTAGATATTCTTGTAATTTGTTCATTTATAGCCATACTATGACACAGATGAAGACACAAAATGGCACAGACTCTCCAGATAGCCCCTTCTAACTTTCCTGAAATCATGGATGTAGAAATGTAACTATTAACGCCACCACACGTCTGTAAACAGAAAAAAAAGTTGTCCTGGCGACTTAACTGTTATCTACGGTAAGAAAAGAAATAGATGTCGTGTTTTTTTAAGGGGAAATAAGATCATAATTCTGTGTTTTATGTTTGCCGCTTTATATTGATTTCTTAATTTACGGTTTAAAATTATTATATGTAAGCTTTTAATACATTGATGTTGTGAAGTGTTCCGTGAATCATAATATTTACTTACGCATAGAAAATTGTGTCTATAAGTCGCGAAATTAAAAACGTGATGTGCTTATATAGTGTTATTTTTTTGCTGATTATCACAAGCCCACATAACAAAAATAATAAAAAATAAATAAAAGGATCTCAGTGATATATTTGTGCCTTTATTTATTTTACTTATTTATTTGTCTTCAGCGTTTTTAATAAATAGACGTCATTTTCTCACATTAAGTTCAGTTATTTTGCAGATTAACCCTTGAGACCCAGAACGTAATTTCCATTGTAATTTGGGTGCCATTAGACGATTTTTAGTGAATATAAGCAATATTTTATAGATATGACCCGTTTATTATACTTGTTCACTAACTAATGTGGTATATTCAGTGACTTTTCGTAATTGTATGGCTAACAACAGACGATTTTCTTTATTGATGGTAAGATCTGGGCGTGAAGAGGTTAATGTCCAAAAGAGGAAAAAAAAAAAAAAAAAAAGTGACCGGGGCCATTGTCAGAACCATTTTGAGTCCATTTTGAGACCAATATAAGTCCACCTGTATTTTCTGATGTATTTATATATCTATTGTAATATAAATTTGTTGTTTTGTACAAATTAGTTTTTGGAATTGATTATTACCAATGAATCAATTTCTCTGTGGCAGTTTCCAATCATTATGACATGTATATATTTTGTACATTGGTGTGTGTTCCTGTTCCGTACATGTATATTCTAAGTATTTTTCGCGTTACCTGTGTTAGTTATAAGAAGAGGTTTGTCCATATGATATGTTTTGAAAGTGAACTGATTCCAGAGATCAGATATATTGAGTTACTTGCAGTGTGGTGAGAAAGTTCAGATTATTTCAAAACTTTTCATCGATTCAGTGAGCTGGACTCCCGTGTCTCGCATCAGACATGTACAAGTCACGTAGTCTACTCGTTAATTACTGCGCAAAGCTGCAATGACATCCGATATATTGTTTAGGCAGCGCGTTACTCAGAGCACTGTTAACCCCTTCACGCCCAGATCTTTCCTTTACTATATAAAATCGTCTGCTGTTAGCCAAAAAATTACGAAAAGTAACTTAATATACCAAATTACCTAGTGGACAAGGATATTAAACAAGTCATATCTATAAAATGTTACTTATATTCATTTAAAATCGTCTAATGGTACCTAAATTACAATGTAAATTACGTTCTGGGCCTCAAGGGGTTAACATTATTGCTCTATAGTAGAGTCAACGAAGTGTGATGTTTTGGTATCATTGTTTACGGTATGATACCTGTCTTTATTGTCTTGTAAACAGGTACATAACTGTTGCTGTTTTGGACTGGTTCACCCAAACTGTTGATGGTGACCGGTTACATTGTATGTGGAATATTAATATAATTTGCAATGCAAGTAAATTTTCGCATTCTTTTTCTGACTGGAACCAGTTGCTCAGTCTTGTTTGTAAGTCTTGCCTTCACTCTATGTAAAATAATATTCTGTAATGTATTTTGGAGCTGTGAGGCGGAGAGTTAGTTAGGATACAATTTTGTACTTCGTGTGAGAACAGGAATATTTTAGGATGGATCTCGGAACTTCAAGACGGGAAAGCAATAACACATCATAATAGATAGCAAGCAATACAAAAATACGTCGTAGGAGAAAAATAAATATTGTAACTTATTTAGAAACATTTAAAAAACGACGAAGCAAATAAAAATAGTCTCTATACTTAATGGAGAAAGCTTAATATCACTTCTTTGGAGGTCATTTCACCTAAAGTTCTGCTCATCTTTTACATTTACGAAACGTTTAGTGTTTTGTACTGTGGTGTAAATGCCTGAAGGAGTAAGGGTGAAGGAGAGAGGATACCAAGGGCGTGAGGAGCGACAGCCTGGCACGAGGACTGCTGTGGTGGAAGGGCTCCGTCGGGGATAGCTGAGTCTCTATCCCCTTCAGGAGAAAAAATACCTTACACTACTGCAGCGACGATATTTGATTTTTGTTTTGTGGTGTCTAAAGGCTGTTTTTCT
>JACEEZ010000672.1:0-24067 GCA_016584305.1 Chionoecetes opilio | reverse complement strand
CCTCCTTTTATAACAGGAAAGAAGTTGGATACACCTGCCCCACCTTCACAGCACTCTCAGTCCCAGAATACAGACCAGCCCATAAAACCCAAATAGTCCTTGCAGAAATCCCGCGAAGTCGCAATAGATCTCAGAGTGACTCCGATGCACTGAGTCAAACGCCTTCTTGAGATCAACATGGGGAGCAAGCATCCCCTATCGAAACTCACGTCGACGTTCCCCCAGGACACAAGCGCTGGGATACGGTCCGTTGTTGACTTACCGGGCGTGAACCCAGACTGCTGAGGCCCTCTGATGCTTCAGCAGATACTGCGGATCCTTTGGCAGCAATAGATGGGCAAGCAGTTTGCCTGGCACGCTGAGCAGTGTAATACAGCGGTATTGTTGCAGTCCTGACGGTCCCCTTTCCTTTCCAGATAGGGCCGACCAGCCCCTTTTCCAGTCAGGAGGAATGGTACCTGATTGCCACACGGCAGTCAGGACAGCATGCAACCCGCGGATCATGGGCTCCCCCTAGCTTTGAAGAGCTCCGCATTGATATTACAAACACCCATTTTGCCTTTCCACCCCCTCACTTTGCTACAGCCTCTCTGACTTCGTCATGAGAGGGTGCGAATCGTCAATGGGAGGATTGGCATCCACTCCCCTGTAACCCAGTGGTGTGAAGCTGCTCAGTTGGAGGGTCCACCGTAAACAACTCCTCAAAGCACTCACCCAACGACCCATCTGCCTAAACAACTAAATATATATTAGTGTTGCTATGTGATTCGACATAGCTACATTCATATTTTAAAGCTTTGCGTGTAGCACATTCTTCTCACTCAGGCCCGTGATCTCGATCCAGATAGGTAAAAAGGCCAAAATTGCAGACCAAGAGGTTTCCAGCGACCAATAATTTCTCTCATTTTCAGCCCAAAAAAGCTAAATAATATTAGTGTTGCTATGTGATTCGACATAGCAACATTCATTTTTTTAAGGCTTTGCGTGTAGTGCATTCTTCTCACTCTCTCGTATGTCGGGTCGGGCAGTGTACAATTAGCCCGCAGTAACAGAACGGGCTTCTTGTTAGTCCGTTCTCAGCTTCTTCCATTTATCTTTAATTTTGCTGACAGACACACAGATGTGCCACCAGGTCAGGGTGGGCATTTTTCGAAGGGGCTCTAAAACTACTCTTACGTCCTAAGACCGACTTAGTTATACCGGGCTAAAAAGACTACTAAGGAAGCTTTTTTAGGACGTCATTTTAGCCTCGTGTAAGGGGACAGTAAGGGCCGTACTTTTAAAATCTTTCCCAGTGCTGGCGAAAGCGTTCGCCAGGCGCTCCGCGATTTCTTACTTTTAAACGCCACGAGCGCTTCGCCAGGCGCTGCTTCGCCAGGGCTGGCGGAGAAGTATTGGAATAGCCTGGCGAACATGAGTTCTGGTGAGACGTCCCTCTCCCCGGGGCGATCAACATTTTTTTGCATTCAGTTTATACTTTTTACAATACTTTTAAAGCATGTCATGAGATAGAAACCTATTGCGACGGTAAATATGTGATGGCAAGTATTTCCATAGAAAATAGTCATATATATTATTTTCAAAACACCATCGAGGTTCCAGCTCAGCTGACGGCACCAGACACCTCCACCCCCCCCCCCCGAGGTGAGTGTATTTTGCCTTTTCGCCCAAATATGTTTTTGGGTTTTTAGGGACCATATTGCACAATATTATGTATACATTGGATGTTTTGGTGATGGCATCTTTACATGAGCTATATCGATCAGAGGCCTCTCACCCTCATAAGAATCTCAGTGAGACGTGATTATATCATTGTGCTCCCGCCACGTAAATATTTTATTTCTGTCGTATATCAGATAGAATTGAATTAGTTATTTTCCCCAATATCAGGTTTGTTTGGTGATGGCGTCTTTACTTTGGGAGCTATGTCAGGGGCCTCTGACCCTCATTATTTTTTACACGTGAGACGTGCTTATAATAGTGTGCTCCCGACACTAAATTAGTTTTATTTGGTAAATTTTTACACTAGGACCAGAATTCTCTACACATTTGGGCGTATGATTTCTGTTTACCTTATAGATTCTGAAAAAACATTCTCTCAGTGAGTTTCCGTCGAAAATCACTACTTTCGGAGATATAAGATGCTTTTAGTAGAAAGGAGAGTGTATAGGAGGGGCTGCAGTCAGTTCGTACACCAGTAGATTAGTACACCAAAAAGTTGTTTCGTAGTCTATATGAAACCATAGTCGTTTCGTACACTCAGCTCAAGTTTAACTTTACTACAAGAGTTACGAAACGACATCACGTATGTACGACACTCAAAATCAGTGTACGAAACAACTAACAAAACCTGGGTACGAAACAACTTGTGTACGAAACTCCCTGTAACCTGTAGGAGACATGAAAATTAACTAACCTAACCCTACTTTTACACTCACTGCTCCACTTTTTAACCTAAAGCCAAATCCTCACTTAAAAGTGTCCGCGGCAAGGGAAAAACAGAGGCGATGCAGGTCACAGGGGAAAGAAGAGTGAGGCGCACATAAACACTTTTTCTCTCTCCTCCCGATAAATAGCATGTAATATTATATCTCCAAAAGTAATTATTTACTCATTGAGAGAAGTTTCATAGAATACAATAAGGTAAACAAACCATACTCCCATACAGGAGTATGCATGTATGTAACCATACAGTGCAGGGAACTCTGGTCCTAGTGTAAAATATAATACCTTTTATTTATTTGGTTAATCAGATGAAATTGAATGAGTTACAATTTTTTTTACAATTAGAAGGATAAATATGCAGTTTCAACCAATACTCACTATTGAACAATACCCTCCTGATATAACTGGGGGCCTGTGCCCCCCCGGAACCCCTTGCTAGTTCACTAACCTAATTAAATTTTCATTTATGGGTATTACTTTTTTTTGAGGACGAAACTTTGTCATGAATAGTTTTAAATGTTGAATTTATCTGATACTTATTTTTGGGCGATTTTTTTTTCTCTTTTTTAAAGTCACTTACACTATATTTAGAGGGATGTTAATTATTATGTGTTTTCTTTACTATTTTCCAGTTTATGGACGCACTGCTAGATTTTGAAGATTAGGAAGTTGCTTTATCCAGCCAAAGCAGAAAGGATCAATTGCCAAGGGTAAATTGTGAAAAGACAGAAAGACGCCTAGATTTGTTCCTGAGCGAGACTGAGTTTGGAATTAAAAAGTTGGTTGGTAATATAACATACTGAAAACATTTCCTAATGTTTAATATCACAAACCTATATATTGTTTTGTCTTTGTACTTTTTAGGGGGTGAATGAGATTAAATGATTAATATCACCATTGCCTTTGGAAGTATGATTGATTGTGGCATGTTAGGTTAAGTGGTGAACTATATTTAAATATTCAAAATCACTACTGGGAGTATCTGATATTGTTGTTGCAGGTTAGGTTAAGTGGGGAACTAATTTAAATATTCATATCACTACTGAAGTATTTTTATAGTGTGTAGCATGTTAGGTTAAGTGGTGAACTATATTTAATGATTCATATCTACAGGAAGTATCTGATAGATTGTTGCAGGTTAGGTTAAGTTGGGGAACTATTTAATTATTCATATAACTTTCTGGAAAATATATGATCGATTGTTGCATGTTAATGGTGATTTTAGGGTTTAAATGATGAATGGTTTCTGTTTACCTAAACAGATTCTGAGAAACATTATTTTCAATGAGTTTCCGTCGGAAATCACTACTTTCAGAGATATAAGATGCTTTTAGTAGGAAGGAGTGTGTATAGGAGCGGGTGCAGTCAGTTCGTACACAATTTGTTTCGTACACCAGTAGATTTTGTACACCAAAAAATTGTTTCGTAATCTATATGAAACCATAGTCGTTTCGTACACTCAGCTCATTTTTAAATTTTCTACTAGAGTTACGAAACGACATCACGTATGTACGAAAAAACTCAAAATCAGGGTACGAAACAACTAACAAAACCTGGGTACGAAAACCCTTTTGTACGAAACTCCCTGTAACCTATAGGATAGGAAAATATTAACTAACCTAACCCTACCTTTACACTCACTAACCTAACCCCACATTTTTAACTATCAACTAAGGGCCAATCCCCTTAAAAAGTGATGATCTTTAATATCGATACTGGAAGTATGATCGATTGCTGCATGTTAGGTTTAGCGGTATAAATTATATTCAATAATACAACTACTGGAAGTATATGATCGATTGTTACATTTTAGGTTAAGTGGTGATTGATCTTTAATATTGATTGATTGATTGGTGATTGATCTTTAATAATATCACTACTGGAAGTATATGATATATTGTTGCACGTTAGATAAGTAGTGAGCGAGTTTAAATTATAAATATCAGAACTATCTTTGGTAAAATTTCGGAAGTGGGCATTCCCCTGATTTCGAGGTCGAAAAATTAGTTTTCCTGAATAGTTTTGATGTGTTTTGAATGAATCTGGCACTCGTTTTTGTCGGAAATCAATGTTTGTTTACAGATGTGGGGGTGCCCGCCCCGCCACGCAAACCATATAATTGCTCCGCTTCGCACTGCCATAGTATTGATAATTTTTTTTATTTTTTTATGTTTTCTAAAAACCCAAACCCCCACCCCTAACCTAATCTAATTTAACCTAACTTACAGTTTATGGCTGAAATAACGGTAGATTTTCGGTAGTACATGTAAAACCATTATTTATTCAATGGGAGCATGGGAAATGGGGTTCAAAATATTCATAATGAATAATTCTACACGATGATGTAGGTAAGAATCCTAGGACTTTTGGAAGCCCACTACCAAAATAATACCCTATCTTTGTACGAGTTAGGTGGCAAATAAGGTTAAATGGTTAATATCACAATTAACTGCCTTAGGAAGCATGTGACATAGTGTTGCACGTTAGTTCAGTGATGAACGAACTTTAATGATTAATAACAGCACTGTCTGGAAGAGTAGCTACAAGTGCAATCACGGCATATAATTTGGTAGTTTTGTCATCTATGCCCTCAATACACTCCTTGATGAGGTCAATGAGCATCCCCTTATCCACAGTGGATATAGGAGTTGCCTTAAGAGAGCCAGCATCGTCACTCGTGGCAGTGGTGTCGACTGTAGATGTAAACAAACTTGAATTTCCCGTGATTTCCTGCGCTATTTCGCCGAGTCGAGCGAGAATAGGAGAAGGTTAACGGTGGCGAACACTCACGTCCGCCAACCCTGCGCATCGGCAGGCGATCGCCAGCCCGGGCGGAAGGTTTAATAGTACGGCCTAAACCGTTAAAGGCCCAACCCTTCTTAGTGCCCACCACCTTTCCGCTTCAAAACCCAAACAGCGCGTGCGACACAAGTCCTGTATTTGGCGGAAATACGTATACCACGCCGAGGGAGTCTCTCTCTCTCCTTTTTTTCTTCTATTATTTCTTCTCCCCCCTCTTCCTTCTCCTTGAGTTGCCAGATATGTATTTCTGCTACAGTCACAGTGCAGTCACCACGCCGAGGGTGTCTCCCCTCTCTCTCTCTGTCCTCCTTTTTTTTCTTCTATTTTTCTTCTCCTTCCTCTTTCCCTTTTCCCTGTTCATCCTCCACAACACACATCATAGCCAGTATGTGATAAATTTTCGTGATTAACGAAAAAAAATTCTGGTGAGTTTTGATGTTTAGAATTAATCTGCTAACCGTTTCTGTCGCAAATCATTCTATTCCACCCAACCCACCCCTATATATTATATAGTATATATATAAGCCCACACCAAAGACTACTCTATACTGGACTGCTACTCATTTTGGGCTATTTCAGTGGAGGCCAGTTTTTGGGGATTCCTGCCATTTTCGAACATCACTCCCTTTTCCCTTCCTATGGTTTATCAGTAATATGATATACCGTTATCTTCGTAAATGTTTGTTTTTATAATATCATCAAAAAAACAGTAAAATGCAATAAAGAAATGCCATTATGATTGAGTTTTTTTGAAATATGCATGAACTTAATATTCACTTGAACTCATTTGCCCTTTAATATTTTGCGAGAAAACATTTTAGATGCTAGCGATAGAAAGAAGCGGATTTTCATTAGCTTTTTCCCTTGCTATATTTCGTTTTCTGATTAATTTAAACAAACTATGCATAAAATTTGCGTTAACTAAAAAATAACATAATCTTCGGGATAAATTTCCCGATGGATGATGTTATTTATTTAGGTTAACGCTAATTTATGCATGGTTCTATTCATTTATCAGAAAATGAAATATAGCAATGGAAAGCTAATTAAATTCTGCTTCTATTGATATGTTGCATGTAAAAAGTCTTCACGCAAAATATCAAATTGCGATGAGTTTAAGTGAATATAAGTTCATGCTATTTCTTCACTCATAATGGAATTTCTTTAGTGTATTTTACAGTTTTTTATCTGATAATATTATAGAACAAACATTCACGAAGAAACAGGGGTATCATTTATACAGTAGCGGACGTAAATATTGGGCGTCATCGGTCTATACCTAACGCGCAGAACACATTCGATAATAATTATGAAGGATGGCTGCTTCCCTTTAAATTTTTTTTATACTTTGACGGCATTCCACTACGCCTAACGTCCTATTAAGCATAATCAAAACAATTTTTTAATCACCTTTTGCAGTAGTGTGGATAGAGGGATTTCTGCCAACATCATGAGCAGCGGGTGCATTTTCACGTTATAAACAAAGGCAAACCGGTTCCCAGAGCAAACTACAGAAAAAAACTAAACTACTCTCATATTTGAATTTATGGGCATTTGGCAACTCTGCAAGGGTAACTGGGGCAGTGATCTGTGTGTCAGTTGTCACTGAGCTCAAGGTCACGACACCCATTATCCATTACAGCCTGTGCAGGCAGGTGCCGCGGAGGATTGCCAGCCCGTGGCATTTAAGACAACAGCGTTTTGCCTCTATCTTGCCTCTTCTGTGGACTATGGGAGGTATAGACCAGTGACAAATGATGACATTAGTGCTATTTCGTCACTCCACAAGGCAGGGAACTCATGAAAGATATTGCGAAAAAACAGGCGTTATGTGAGAAGTGTCGCCGTTGGTGCAAAAAATTTCAAATCTGGTGACGACGATTTGCCGCGGAAAAAATTACCCCCTGGCAGGCCCCGTAAAACCACCCAAGAAAATTAACATCATCAACGTGATGTTGATAAGTGTCCCAGTATTTTCCGGGAGACAATTAAAGGAAAATAACCATGTATGCTGGGTGGAAAATGTCTGTCAGGAAAAGTGCGACGTCGAGTCCATGACGACCTTGGATTTAAACACTTTGTTGCGCGACCTAAACTCTCCTAAAAGAGGTTCATAAGGGCAACAGACTTCAGTTTTTGCCGCAAGTACCTCCCTTGGGATACTGAGAACTGGAAAGGAGTACTTTGGAGTGATGGGCAAATTTACAGTTACCAGCAGCAGGAAAAAGAGAGTTTATCGCCTCCCGGGCAGTGATCCGTACGCGCCAAATTTTCACACACAACACTAAGATTCCCCTTTTCCCTTTAAAGGGTGGGGGGATGCTTTTTTCCTTGGTGTTGGGAAACTTGGGGTGCCCCCCAAAATGATTCTTTGAACCAATAAAATTATTTGGAACGGGCCCTATGTATGTCTTTTTTTTCTTTTTTTCTTATATTTAGTTTTTACCTTTTGTGTGTTGTGTGTTGTGTGTGTGTGTGTGTGTGGTGTGTGGGTTTTTTTTCCCCTTTTAACCTTTTTACCGCCTGAGGCATGACCTCCAGGGTTTCGGAGGGTTAGGCCCTGGGGGCTCACTTTTTTGGCGGGTGAGGGTTTGGGGCCCTTTTTCGCCCGTGGTGGGGGCGGCCGGATTTTTTAAAAGTGCCCGCCTTTTAATTAGGGCCGAAACTTTTAAAACCTTCCGCCCGGGCTGGCGATCGCCTGCCGATCCCTTCCGCCAGGCGAACGCCAGCCTCAGGAAATCCTTACTTTTAAAAACGGTTTTACGCCAACCCGGCCCAACCCCGGGGTTTTTGGCGGACGTGAGTTTTTCGCCAGCGCAAAACCTTCCCCTATTCTGCTCGACTCGGGAGAAAGGGCGCTTAAAAATCGGGGGAAAATTTCAAGTTTGTTTCCCATCAAACAGCCCGACCCCCACTGCTAAATTTTGACGTTTCTGGTCTTTTAAAGGGCAACTCCTATATCCACGGGTGGATAAGGGAGGGCTCATTGACCTCATAAAGGAGAAATTTAAAGGGGCAAAAATGACAAAACAAACCAGTTTTTCCCGTGTTTCTCTTGAAAGCTACTTTTTTTTCCAACAGTACTTTTATTAAAAATTAAAGTTCGTTCTTTCACTGAACTAACGAGGCCAAAAATTTTTCCCTTTTGCCCCCAAAGGGCATTGTGGTATTACCTTTTTAACCTTATTTACCCCCAAACCCTCGTGAAAAGGGATAGGGTATTAGTTCGGTGGGGGGCTTCCAAAAGCCCTAGGTTCTTACCAAATTTTACAAAAAGGAAACTCCGTATTTATAGGGGGTTGCACGCTCGGCTCAAAACCGGGAAAATTTCCCGGTTAGATCCCCGGGCGGAGCAAAGATAGATGGTGGGTCTTTTTTAAAACCCCTTCCCCTGTCCCCCCAAGCAGTAAAATGGGTACCGGGTGTTACCCGGGGGTTTGTGACCCCCCTCCCGGGGGGGTGGCTTGGGCCCCAACACTAATTGCTGCAGCGGTAGATCACTACGGTTTCTGAGGAATTATCCTCAAAACAACAAAAACAAACAAACTCATCGTGTAGAATTATTCATTTTTTAATATTTTAAAACCCCTTTTCCCCATGGGGGCAATTGAAAAATAAGGGTGTTACCTTCTACCAAAAATTTAAACCCCTTTTTTTCCCCCTTTAAACTGTTAAGTTTAGGTTTAAATTTTTAGATTAGGTTAGAGGGGGGGTTTTTGGGGTTTTATTTAACAATATCAAGAAAAAAAAAAAAATTATAAATACTTTTGGCGGGTCCCGAAGGGGAGAAATTTAAAAGGTTTTTGCGGGGGGGGGCGGGCCCCCCCCCACCTGTAAAAACATTGTTTTCCCGAAAAAAAACGGGGCCCCAATTCTTTTAAAAAACCATAAAATTTCGGGAAAAACAAAATTTTCGACCCGAAATCATTTAAAGGGCCACTTCCAAAATTTTTAAACCAAAGATATTTCCCTGATATTTTAATTTAAACTCGCTCATTTACTTTTTTAACGGCAAAAAATTTTGTTTAACCCATACCTTCCATTAGTAAATATTATTAAAGATCAATCACCACTTAACCAAAAATAAACAGCCCGATCATAAAATTCCAGTAATTGGTATTTTAATAAAAATTTAACCCCCCTTTTAACCCTTAACATGCAGCAATGGGATCATATTCCTTTATCGATATTAAAGATCATCATTTTTTTAAATGGGTTTTGGCCTTGTTGATAGGTTAAAATGTGGGGTTTAAATTTATTTGGGGTCTAAAGGAAAGGGTTAGGTTAGTAAATCTAAAGGTGGGTTTTTTTATTTAGTCCTAAAGGTAAGAGTTAATTTTTTCCCAATCCTATGGGGTTCCCGGGGGGGTTTTTTCGTACAAAAGTTTTTGTACACTGCCTTTTATTTTTTTTTTCGTACATTCGTGATGTCTTTGTACTCTAGTTAAACCCTCTGGCTGATTTGTACCGAAACGACTATGGTTTCATTAGCCCTATAAAACAATTTTTTTGGTTTGTACTAATTTTACTGGTGTCCCCGGGAAAAACTTGTGAAACGAACCCTTAAATGCACCCCCCCCCTATCCCTTTCTCCTTCCAAACTAAAACATCTTATATCCCCTGAAAGTATGATTTCGAGGGAAAACTCATTGAAAATAATTTTTTCCTCAAATCTTTTTTAGGAAAACAAAACCCCATTCATCATTTAATCTAACATCCCCCTTAACCTGCTACACACTACAATACTTCCCGTGATATAATCTTTAAAATTTAAGTTCACCACTTAACCTAAACCTGCTAAAACACCCTTTTTTTTTCAGATATTTCCCAGCAGTGATATAAATCAAAAATTTAAGTTCCCCACTTAACCTAACATCACACACTATCAAAAAACCTTCCCATGATTTTAAATTTCTTTTAAATATATTTCACCATTTAAAAACCTAAAAATGCTCCCAAAACTATAAATATTTTCCACAGTGATTAAATTTTAATAAAAGTTTCCCCCTTTTTAACCAAACATGCTCCAATAAATCATATTTTTCCAAGAAATTTTGGTGATTTTAAATCTTTTAAATCTCTTCACCATTTAAAGTAAAAAGAAAAAACAATATAAAAAGGGGTTTGTGAATTAAACTTTTTGGGAAATTTTTCCCATTTATTGTTTTTTATTACCCCCCAATTTTTTAATTCCAACTCAGCCCTCGCTCGGAAAAAATTTTTTAGGCTTTCTTTTTCCTTGCCCTTTTCACATTTTTGGCTTGGAAACCCTGATCCATTCTGTTTTGGGCTGGATCAAGCACTTCTTCTTTCAAATCTAGCAATGCGTCCATAATCGGGAAAAATTTAATATATTAAACATTTTAATAATCTAAAAATTTTCATTTTAAATAACTTTTTAAAGGGGATTTTAAATCAGAGAAA
Source organism: Chionoecetes opilio (assembly GCA_016584305.1). Lineage (NCBI taxonomy): Eukaryota > Metazoa > Arthropoda > Malacostraca > Decapoda > Majidae > Chionoecetes > Chionoecetes opilio. The sequence goes on along the minus strand of JACEEZ010000672.1, from coordinate 13,396 downwards.
AAATCACCCAAAAATAATATCAGAAAAAATTAAAACATTTTAAAAAACTTTTTCATGACAAAATTTTCGCCCCAAAAAACATAATGCGCAAAAATGAAATTTTTTAGGTTAGTGAACTAAAAGGGGGGGGTCCCGGGGGGGGGGCACCCCCCCTAGTTATATCAGGGGGGTTTATTGTTCGGGGTGATTTTAATTGTTGAAACTGCTTTTTTTCCCCTTCTAATTGAAACAAACTGTAACTCTGAAACCTTTTTTAAATTTCATCTGATTAACCAAATAAAAAAAAGGGAAATAATTTTTTTACACTGGGCCCAAAAATTTCCCCTACACAATTGGGAGCATGGTTTTTTTTTCCTTTAAATTGTATTCTGGGAAAACTTTCTCTCAATTGACTTCCATCGCAAATAATTTTTTTGGGATATAATAAACATCCTTTTTTTTCGGGGGGAGAGCAAGTTTTAATGTCCCCTCCCTTTTCCCTTTCCTCTTGTGCCCTTTCCGCCTCTATTCTTCCCTTCCGGGCGGCCCACTTTTTAATGAGGATTTGATTTTAGTTTTTTTTAAAAACGGGGGGTTAGGTTAGTGAGTGGACCCTCCCCAGGAAGGGGAGTGTAGGGGGAGGGGATGCAGTCAATTCTTTTCACAAATCTTTGGGCGTACCCCCATTAGATTTGTACCCCAAAAATTGTTTCGTAGCCCCTATATGAAACCATAGTCTTTTTTCTTTACCTCGGGCTCAGATTTGAACTTTACTACTTGAGTTACGAAACGACATCACGTATGTAGGGAAAAACTAAAAATCAGTGAAACAAAAACAACTAAAAAACCTGGGTACAAAACCCCCTGAAACCCGTATTTGTTGGGTTGGGTTAAATTTTCATATCTCCTATATTTTTACGGGAGTTTGGGTCACATTTTTTGTTAGTTTTTTCGTACACTATTTGGGTTTTTCCCGTACATAGTGTTTTCTTTCCCCCGTAACTCTAGTAGTAAAGTTCAACTCTGATTTTAGTTTTACAAACGACTTTTTCAAAAAGGGGACTACAAAACAATTTTTTTGGTCTACAAAATCAAACGGGTTTGTACGAAAAAACTTGTGAACGCTGACTGAAACCCCCTTTCCTTTATACACTCCCCTTTCCCTACTAAAGCATTTTTAAATCTCCGAAATAGTGTTTTGGCAAAGGAAACCATTGAGAGAAGGGTTTCCCCAGAATCTTTAAGGTAAACAGAAACCCATACCCCCAAAAGGTGTAGAAAATTCTTTTCCAAAGTGAAAAAATTTAAACCAAATAAAACTTATTTACAGTGTCGGGGCAAAACTATTATAAGCACGCCCTCACGGGGTAATATTGAGGGTCAGGGGCCCTGACATAGCTCAATTAAAAAAAAACCATCACCAAAAAAACCTGATTTTGTCCCAAAAAAACCAAAATTAAATTCTTTTCTGATATAACAAAAATAAAATTTTTTTAGGGGCGGGGCACAAGATACATAATCACTCTCACTGAAATTCTTATAAAGGGTTTGGAGGACTCTGATATAGCTCTATGAAAAGATCCCATCACCAAAACATCCTGTATACATTTATTTTGAAATTTTGGTCCCAAAACCAATATAAATTTTGGGACGAAAAGGCAAAAAAACCTCACCCTCTGGGGGGGGGAAAGGGTGCCCGGGGGGCTGCCCGCTGCTTTTGGAAAACCTCGATGGGGGGTTTTAAAAATAATATACATAAACTTATTTTCCAGGAAAAAATTTGCCATACACATTTTTTAACCGCCCGCAATGGGTTTCCTATCCCCAAAAAAATGCTTGGGTAAGGATTGTAAAAGTATAAACTAAATGAAAAAATTTTTTTTGATCGCCCGGGAGAGGGACGTCTCCCCAAAAACCCCACTTTTCCCCGGGGCAAATTCCAATCTTCCCCCTTCCCCCCACCCCTGGGGGAGCACGCCTGGGGGACCCCTTCGGGGTTTTTTAAAAAGTAAGAAATCACTGGCCCCCGGGGCGAACGCTTTTGGGCCACCCTGGCAAAAGATTTTAAAATACGGCCCAAGGGGTGGTCGGGAGCACCCTTAATCCCAAAGGGGTGAAATTTGAAGCGGCTGCCGTAACAAACAATAAAAAAACAAGTTGTATCACTATATTTAAAATGTTTTTTGTGTTTTTATAGACCCCATTTCATGCTTCCCTGTTTAAAATGTGATTTTTTATTGCTTCTTGACCCCACAAAAAATATCATTTTTCCCAAAACAATACCTATAGTACTTTAATAAATTCATATCAGGGAAAACCCTATATATTAAATATATAATCGGTCACTTCTTGAATAAAAACGTAGTTCATCATACACGTTTTGGCAGCTATAATGGATGCGGGTGGTGGGGGTGGTACAATGTCTACGTACATTACAACCCGGCACGTATACACAAAAGGGAAAGGGATATTATAAATTTTACTACCTTTTGAAAACACAAGTGCACGTTGTCACAGTGAGGTGTTGGGCCCCCCCCCGTGTGTTTTTTGTCTGACCTAAAGAGCGAAGGGCGCGGGTTCTTGTCCACTATAACGGTTTCCGGGGGGGGGGCCGGGGCCCACGGATCGGCATCCTTCCCGGCGCTGGCCAGCGGGGTTCAAAGGGATCTATTTTCGGGCACGGGGGGGAACTCGAACCTTGTCGCGCATAAAGGTTTTCCCCGGGTTTAGTCTCTGTAGTAATCAGTGGGAAATATTCCCCTTGAAAAGGCTATAAATGTAGGCAGCTATGTATTATCGTAACATTCTGGCGATATTGGCAAAAAAATCCCCCCTATTTGGGAAAAATCACCCCAAATCTTAGCTCAACCCCGGGCAAACATATTTTTTGGGGTTAAGTTATTTTTTATTTTCTGGTTTAGGTTAGGTAAGGTTTATGATGGGTTTTGGGGTTTTAAGTGTTGTAGTTATTTATTTTTAAATAAGCGTCCGGGGGAACGTTTTCCCTCGAAAAGGCCGTTTTTAGCATAACGGGGCCCTTTTAAAGCCCTTTTTTAAAATTTTTTTTACCCGGGCCCCCCTACAGCTGAGAGCTGATGATTGGCTAGAAAAGGGCCCCGCGTCATAAGGGCCTGCTCGGTAAATTTGGTTAGCAGAATTTTCCCACACATACCCTTTAAAATTTCCCCTATATTCCCCACCCAGGGCCCCGAAAAACCGACGGGGTGACGGCTCGTACGAGCATCTCCTAAAGCCCACCCTCGAAAAGGTTTTATTGGGGCCATACACTCGAAAATTTGCCCCTTTACGGGGGAAATTTTCCCGAGAAAATCCCTGCCCGGGTTTTCATGATTTCTCTGGGGAAATCATGCATTTTCCTTCCCTCTCATAATGGCATTTCTTTATTTGTATTTACTGTTTTTTTTTTTTGGAATATTATAGAAAAAACTTTTTACAAAGATAACGGTAAATAAATAAAAACTGATAAACCTTGGGGGGGGAAAAAAGGGGGGGGATTTTTCAAAAATGGCAGGAATCGCAAAACGGGCCCCCAAACTGGGTCATGGGGGGGTTTTCCCCGGGGCACGAGAAAAGCAAGTCCATTTTAAGAAAGTCTTTTGCCCACCCCTAAAATTAATATTTTAATTTGGGAAATTTACAGCCTAATATCTATATATAGTCCTAAAATTTTAAAAAAAAAATATAAAACCAAAAATTAAAACCATTTTGTTATGGTAAACGTAAAAAAAATTGGGCGGGCAAAGACGACCCAAACCCCTGCCTTAACCGCGGCCCACATGGGAAATTTTTCCCGGGTAAAATTTCAGGGCTGCAATTATTCAGCAAAGGAAACACCTTCCTTTTTTTGGGCCCACAGGGACTTTCAGGGGAGAAATAATTTGAATGGAAAATTTTTGCTTCTAAAGTGTATCTGAAGAAGCGTCTTGGGGAAAAAGGAGTAAATGGGGGAAAAACCCTGGTTCACAAAATAGGGGGGTAAATGATTAAAAATGGATTCGTGTATCAAATTGGGGTCAGCCCAAAAACATTCACATTCAACATCAAAGTGATAAATAAAAAGTTGGTATCCCAAAAATTTTATTATTAATAGCCCCGTCTTCTTCTTTCTAGGGGGGGAGCAAAACCACGGTTTTCCAAAATCGCAGTTCAAACCCCATTTTCCGGCTGGCTCCCCCGAGGGCTTGTAAGGTTAGGCCCTTTTAAATCCCCTGCTCTTTTTTTTCCCAAACCTTTTTTAGAAATTTCTTTACCCCCTTTAATGATTCTTTTATTTTGGGCCCGTTCCCTACTCAAACCTAAAAGAAAATTTCCCTTATCCCCCCTATTTTTTCCCCTCTGCCAAATCTATCCCAAATGATTTCCCGCCCTACCCCCCCCGTGGGCCCTATTGCTATAAGCCGCCTTCTTTCCTCATTTATACCCCTTTGGGCACTTAATTTCCAAGGGGGATCTACCGGGTTTTATCCCAGTCTACCCCTTTCACATTTTTCATAATTTTTGCTTCCTTTTGTTTTTCCCATCTAAAATGTTTTACTATTGACCTCCGAGATTTTGTCCTTGCTTTAAATAATAAACCACTCCCCCCCCCAAACTTTCCCTCATAAAAAACCTCACACTTTTTGGGGTGGTCTTCCCCTTGTACCAATTTTAAAAGAACCCTTTCCCTCCATCCTCTTCTCCACATCTCCCTGCCCTGCCCCTGAACTTGGTCATTCACCTTTCGCTTTACCCCCCCCTCCTAGACTGTTGTATCCTTCGTGAAACCCCCGTAACCCACACTTCCCTCCCACCGGTCTGCTTTTCTATCCCATTTTTCTACCTGTCCTATCCCCTCCCTAAAAAAATTTTCGAGCCCACCCCGTTTTTTATACCATTTTTCTAAGCCCGAAATTTTTTAAATTTAAACACTACTTTCCTATTCTCTCCGCAAAGGTACTCCACCCGCTCTCCCCTGATCGCCTCCACTGCTACATACCCGTTTGCCTCTAGGCAAGTCCCACCTACCCTGTTTTTGTACTACCTCTAAAATTTTCCAGCTCTCCTTTCCGTCCACCTCTCCCCTCTGCCCATACATGAGGCCCCGGGACTGCCATGCCCTTTTTCACAACCCTCTTACTACCTCATACCTGTTTGGGCCCCACATTTCTACACTACCAGCCTTCCCACCCACTGATTTGGGTTTTTTCCCATTTTTTTTTTCCCTGTTTCCCTCCTACCCGCTCCCTTCCCATCTACCGTGATACCTAGGTAATTTTTTATGCTCGGTGCGCCCCAAACCCCAGGTCTCCCATTTTTCCCCCCCCCTACCCTCTCTCTGCCTTTTCCATTTATAACCAGGACCTTGGGCTTTTCTCCTGTTAAATTTCATCCCCAAAAACCCCCCCATACTGGGCGACTATATGAGCATCTCCCGAAAATTTTTCCACTGTCCCCCCTCATGACAACTAAAGTCCAGCAATTTTATAAAAGGGTCAACTTTTTCCCCCCCCCAACCCCCTTTTCCCCTACCCGAATTTCCCCACCCAAATTTCTTTCCTCTGTTTTATAAGCCCCCCAAAATAACGGTGAAAAAACGCAGCCCCGCCTAACCCCTCTTCGATACCTACCCCCTTTTGTCCTCTATTTTCCCCAAACCCCGTAAAAATGCCCTTGGGGTCCTCATACATCCTTTTTCTTTATGCTGACTATTCCGTCACTAATCCCAATTCCCAGACAGTTCTACAAAGCAACCCCCATTTTTTCCCCATCATAAGCCTTTTTAATGTTTAAAGGGTTTAAAGGGATGTCTTCCCACCCATCCTATTCATTTTTTTTTTTATCACTGAACTAACTACGAAAAATTTGTCCTCCCCCCTCTCCCCATTTTGGGGGAAAACCCCTTCTGTTCCTCCCCCCTTACTCTTTTCTCTCACAAAATTCACTAATCCTAAACCCTTTAGTAAACCCCCTGAAATATCTTTCCCCCCCTATCCCCCCACTGCTATTGGGCGGGTAATTTTTCAAGAAACTTTTTTACCTTTTTTTGACCAACGGGAAAAAGTATACCCCCATAACCATTTAAACTTTCTTTGGGGTTGTTCCTTTAAATCCGGGTTTTAAAAAAGTACAAGAGTGTACGGGGTTCCAAATTTGTCTTTTAATCGGTTCTTGCCAAATTTGTGCTATGTTTTTCAGCCCTTTTGTATATTTTAAATTTGAGGGGTGCATTAAAAATAAAATGTAAATAAAAATACGTTTTGGGGGGGAATTTGGGGACAAAATTCCGGCAAAAAAATAAAGTTCAAAAACCAAAAAAAAAAATTAAATTTTCTTGATTTTTTCCCCTTTTTTCCCCTTAAAATTTCCAAAAAATTCCGGGGAAATTGTTTCCCCGGGTTTTTGGGGTCAAAACCAGCAAATTTGGTTCCAAAATTTCCCCCCCATAAGAGGGTTTGGGGGGCCCCCCGTTGGGCCCTTTAATTTCCGGGAAAATTTTCCCCCCGGGGACACCCTTTTTTCCCTCGGGGTTGTCTTAAGGCGGAGGAAATTGCCTTCCTTTTCCAACTCCTTTGGTTCCTTTAAAATCCCCTAAAATTTTTATTAATTTCCGAAAAAGGGGGCCCCCCCCTTTTTTAAAATTTTCCCCCCTTCCTTATGGCACCCTTTTTTTTAAACTTTTGTCTCCTCTTTTCCCTTGTTCACAGCCCTCTCACTCAACCTGGGGCTTTTTTTAAACCCCTGGCCCATTTTGCCCCGAAAAAATTTTTCCTTACCAAAAAGGTTTCCAAACCCGGCTGGGGGTGAAAAAAAGGGGGCCAAAGTTGGGTGAAAAGTATTTTAAAACCCCACCAAAAAGTTTTCCCAAGGAAAATCGTGGAAAGAAAAAAAAAGAAAAAAAGGCAATTAGGTGATTTTAAAAGGAAATAAAAAAGACAAAACTTTTCCCCAAAAAGGGAAATAAAAGGGGAAAATTCAAAATTTTTGTTTAAAAAAGAATTTTGAAAGGGGGCCCTTTTTTTTTACAAACACAACGGACAAACAATTAAAAGTTTTTTATAACCAATTTGAATTTTCCTGAAAGTTTTTTCACAAATGGTCCCCCCAAATAAACAAAAAGAAACCACAAACCCCTTTTGAAGGGGAAATTTCCCTAAATCCCTTGGCTTTCGGCACCCCGGTCCCCCCCCCGTTTCCCAGAGGGTTTTTGCGGTTCGGGAAAACCCGGTAAGCCCGGTCCCCCTTTTAGAGGGGGGGAAAAAAATACCGGTAGCCCAACCGGTTTAAGGTTACCCTACGGGGTTTTTTTTTGGATTTTTTTTTTTTTTTTACTTTTCCATTTTCAGAATTTTTAGCCTCTACAGCATCGACCCCCCCTAAAATAGTTTTCCCATAAAACGTCGGCCCTTTTTTTTTTTTAAGTTCCGACCCCTACCCTACAGCATAAACCCCCCCAAATAAAGTTTCCGTGGCGCTGGCCAGTGGCGAATTTTTAAAGGGGGGGCCCCATTTGGGCCTGGCCCCAGGCCCCCGCTCCCGCAAAGGGGCCCCCACCCACCCGGGAAAAAAAAGTTTTCAATGAAAATCCTTTTAAAGCTGGGCCTTTATTATTTGCTCGAAAACTGTTTTTAATTTTCATGTACCATTATGCCCAAATTAGTTCCAAATAATTAAAATATGGGGGGGGAAAAAATTTTAATTAACAATTAAATCTGAAACCCATTTGGTAAAATTTTGGGCCTTTTTCCCCCCCTTTTTAGTGGGGTTTTTTTTTCTCCAACTTTTAAAAAATCCCTTCAAACCTCTAAAACGTAAAAATAAAAGTGGGGGAGAGATTAAAAAAAAAAAAATAATTTCTAAAATAACCCCAACCCCGGGAAAATTGTAGCCTTTTCCCCCCCTTTATCTCTTTAAAACCCCCCTTTACAACCAAATAATTTCCCCCCCTTTGAAAACCCCGAAAGCGCCCAAAAATGCAGTCGCAGCGGGCGTCATTGGGCCCGGGTTTTGGGGGCCATCGTGACGCGCTTTGGGCCCCAGGCCCCCGAAAAATTTAAATGCGTGCATTAAAAAACGGGAACTCCCCATTTTTTGTCCCAAAGCAGGGTATCGTAATTTTTCGTGACGGGGGTAATTTATTACCCCTTTTAGGGACTTCGTGACCCCTATCTTATCGGTTTTTGTATGTTTTTTCGTGGGCGATAATAAACCCTTTCGCCTCCTTTTATCCCCCGCCCCTTTTCCCCCCTTTTTTTGTACCCCATTCCCCCTTCCCCCCCCCCTTTTCCCTTCACCCTTTACCCACCCCCCACTGCCTCCCCCCTACTCCCACCCCCACGTGATAAAAACCCCCCCCGACTACCTTCCCCCATTCCCACCACCCCCTGGTTTACCCCTCCCCCCCTTTTACCTTCCCCCCCACTCCCACCCCCACGTGATGAAAAAACACCCCCCTTACTCCCCACCCACTACTCCCCTCAGCAGGGGGGGGAACCGTTAACACCACTGATCTATATAACTGGATCGTGGATCTGGGGTACTGTGGCCGAGATCTGGGAAATTTACCAGCCCCCCATCTGAAATAACCAAAAAAAATCAGGGCCGGCCCGGCAGTGGCTGGGGGTTTGGGTGCTGGCAAAGTGATGCCTATATTACCACCTTTCTACTACCCATTACACCTACTACTACTACTACTATTACCAAACCCATAAAATACTATTCCCCCCTACAACTACTATTAACACCTACCCACTACTACTACTAAAATTCCAACCTAGTGCATCGTCGAACCTTTCCGGGCATTTTTTTTACGGGGATACCCAGACAACAGGTGTGTTGCGAGGGCCCCCAAAAGGTTTGTAGTGACAGTGTTTGCGAGGGCCCTACAGGTGTGTAGTGACAGGGGGTGTTGCGAGGCGTACAGGTGTGTAGTGCAGGTGCCTTGCGAAACCCCTACAGGGGTATAGTGCAGGTTGGGGTTTTTCGAGGGGGACAGGGGGTTTGGGATTGGGGCCCGGTTGGGGTTGGGGAGGGCCCTACGGGGTGTAGTGACAGGTGGGCTTGCGAGGGCCCTAGAGGTGGTATTTACGGGGTGTTGCGAGGGCCCCTACAGGGGTGTAGTGCAAAGGGGCCTTGCGAGCCGTACAGGGGTTTTAGTGAAAAAGGTTTTTGCGAGGCCGTAAGGGGTGTAGTGACGGGGGGGGTTTTCGAGGCCGTCAGGTTGTGTTTACAGGTGTCTTGCGGGGCCGTACAGGGTGTAATTTACAGGGGTCCTTTCGGGCCGCAAGTGTGTAGTGACGGTGTGGTGTATGTTGGGAAAGCGAGAGGCCCAAATTTCAGTGTACGACCTAAAAAAGCGAAAAAAACCCATGTGTGTTTGTCCCGACGAGCGAACGCGCAGTTGCCGTCCACTATAAAAGGCGCCCAGCCCCGTACCGCCGCCGGGGCCCGGGGACGGGGCAGCCACATTTGGGGCCATAAAACCCAAATCTCGGGGGTTACAGGAAGTTTTTAAAATTTAAACAAAAAACCCTTTTGGGCCCAATCAAAAAACCTTTTTTTAAAATTTGGTAAAAATTGAATTGAAAAATATTAGTTTCGTACACTAATTTTTTTAGTATTTTCGTACATAAAAAGGGGGCGTTTTTGTAACTCTATAGTCAAAATTTTTTTAAATCTGAACTGAGTGTACGAAACGAAAAAATGGGGTTTTATTTAGACTAAAGAAACAAATTTTGGGAATAATGGACGGTTTTTTGCGGTCGTTTTAAAAGTCTCAACTTTTTTTCTTGGCCTACCCAAAAGTGCTTGTTGCAATGGGGAAAGTTTTAATTTTGGGGCAACCCCCCCCCCCCCCCCAAAAAAAAAAAATATTAATGGAAAACCCAAACCCAACCTTTTAGGGTTTTTAAAGAAACCCAACCTACCCCTTTTAGGTTGTAATGAAAACCCAACCCATAAATTAACCAAAAAGTATCCTTTTTTTTTTCCCTTTTTTTTTTTTTTTGGGAAAAAAAGCTATCTCCATTTTAAAAAAAGCACCGGGGTTTTTTAAAGCGCGTGGAACGGAAACAGAAACCCGAGTGCGGTTTGATCAAATGATCATATATATCTTTGTATCATAACCGACTCAGGCTGCTTCCGTTTCCCCCCCTAATTGTTAACAAGTATAAAAAAAATACTTATATCTATATCTACCTATAAAAAAAAAATTTCATATCCACCTTTTTTTTTTTTTAACTAGTTTGGGGGATGACTGGGTTTGGGGAGATGGAAATTTAAAAGGGGGATGGGGTTTGGGGGGGGGGTGGGTGTGGGTGACCTAAAACATAAAACATAAAAAAATAAGGGAAAACAAAAGGCCGCGAGGGCCCACCCGGGTAGTTTTCCTTTTCACCATAAAAACCCCACCCACATCCCCCCTTTCATCCCCCCCCCCTGAAACCCATCCACTCCCCCTTTAAAACTCCCTAATGACTCCGCACTACTACCTGTCTACTGAGACATTCCACTCAAATTTCCCCCCCTATTTGTGAACCGTTTTTTTTCCCCATTTTTCCTTTTTAAAACAAACGCTTTTCCAGCTTGAAACCCTTTTTTCTTGTTCTACCCTGGTTAAAAAACCGAAAACTTTCCTACCTCTCCTTTATTAAAACCCTTTTCCACTTAAAAAACCCTTTTATCAGATCCCCCCCTACTCTGCGTCTCTCATTTAGTTTGTGGTGGGGGTGTGGGGGTGGGTGTGTGGTGGGTGGGGTGCGGGGGTGTGTGGTGGGTGCGTGGTGTGGGGGTGGTGGGTGCTGTGGGTGGGTGGGTGCGTGTGGGTGGGTGGGTGGGGGGGTGGGTGGGGGGGGTGGGTGGGGTGTTTTGTGTGGGTTTGGGGCGTGTTTTGTGTGTGGTTTTACTCCCCGGTGGGGAAAAATTTTTCCACTTTCCGGGGCCTGGTTTTGTTTGTACAGGAAAATAGCAGCAAAACTTAGCATGACAGGTGATTAAAACAAAAAACCAGTACCAAACAAGCACCCAACTTGGCAGAACGAGGGCATAACACCAGATAGGGCAGCCGCGAGTCGCAGAAAAAAGGGTTTGTTTTTGGGGTTAAAAGACAAAATGGGGGGGGCAGTTTTTAAACCCGTGCTTAGCCAGGCTTTTCCGGGGATTTCCCTGTTATATAGAATTTAGTTGGGGAACACCCCCCCCCACCCCCACAACACCACCCTTCTCCCCCCCCCCCCCCCCGTTTCCCCCCCCCCCAATAAAAACTTTGGTGGGGAAAATACTTTTTTTAAATTTCAAACCCCCGCCCCCCTTTCCCCAAATTCCCCCTCACCAAAACAACCCTGTTTCTTCCCCCTTTCTCTCTATAGTCCCCCTTCCCTTTTCCTCCCCATTTGGGAACCCCCATCCACGTGTTTGGGGGTTTGCTTTTGACCCCTTCGTGGGACTTTCCCTGGCACCGTCCCTGGCACTGTCCCTGGGTTAAACGTAGCTCTATCGTGACGACAAAATGCCGTTTTATTTTCGATTTGTGACAGTTTTTACAGCTTTTCCCTGACTCCATCGTGACCCTCTTACAACCGTTTAAAGACACATACGTTCAGGGACTTTACATTGTTGTGAGGGTATCGGGGGTCTGCGTTTTTTTATGGTTAAATTTTACGAAAGCGCAATTAAACAAATTTGGGGGCGCTATCGTGGTTCGATTGGAATGTGTGAAGGGGGCTTTAGGATGTTATTGGTTATTTTTGTAGTTTAGGTTAGGTTTAGCCTAATTTTGGGGGGTCCAGGCGGGGGGAATGAGGGGGGGGGGGGGTTGAAGGGGGACCTCCCACCCCCTTTGTAATTACGTTTTTGAGGCTCCCGAAGGAGTCTGTGAAGGTCTGGGAAAAAAAAAGAAACACTAATAAGGGCGGGGGAAAAACTTTGAATTTTTTCCCCATATTTTTTCATTCGGGCCCCCCCCTCCCACCCGGGCCCAGGGCCCCGCCTACCATAAAAACCGCCCCCGGCTTGGCCATCTCCTTTTTTTTTTTTTAAAAATTCGTACCCCTTTCCGTACAGCATAGAACCCCCCCCCTTTTAAAAAGTTTTATGTGGGGTCGGACATTTCTTTTTTTTAAAAAAAAAGGGGAAACCCCTACCGTTTCAGCATAGACCCCCCTTTTAATAAATTTTCCCCGTGGCGTCCCGGCCCTCTCTTTTTTTTTCAATTCGTAAACCCACCGTACAGCATGACCCCCCCAAAATAGTTTTTATGTGGCGTTTGGGCCCTCTTTTTTTTTTTTTTCAATTTTTAACCCCCACCGTACAGCATAGACCCCCCTAGAATAAAGTTTATGTGGCGTAGGCCATTTCTTTTTTTGTATCAGTAATTAGTATGTATAATGTAACCTCTAAATAAGGAAAATAACAATAATTGATTCAAATTTCCTTTTAACATTTATTTTTGGACAAAGTTCCTGAGATTCCTGGGTAAGACAGTTTAGATAGATATATAGCCAGAGCTGGGCTGTATTTGAATACATTTGTATTTAAATACATTTGTGTATTAAGAAATCTATTTTTAAATACATTAGTTTTCATGTATTTAAATACAGTAATTAAATACTTTAATGAGTATTTAAATACATTGTATTTATTATACACTTAATATAAAAATGTAAATACTTTTTATTCTATTTTTTTTTTTAGTTAATTTAGCCATAAACCCGCCCAACTATCTGGCACTCCTGATGTTCAGTGAACCAGTGTTTCCACTTTCAGGAAATTTCCTTATTTTAAGGAAATTTAGGCCTGAGAAGGAAACTTCTAAGGAAACGCAAAATCTATGGAAAGATTATTTTTTTCAGACATTTCTAGAGATATGTAGATTAGATTAAAATAGCCAGGTGATATGATATTAATGATGATGATGATGTTAAAACCACACATTAGATCCATTTCAGCATTTCCTTCTTGGTATTATAAGTTTTCTCACACCAACATACATGACACTTACTCATTCTTATCTCACCTTCCCTCCTTGTTCCTTCCCTCACCCCACACGCCTTGCTCCAGTGATGGGTGAGGATAGGTAGGGGGAGGGAGGGAGAAGAAATCGAGGCGGACTCTCGAAAGCAGGGGTCAGTAGTAGGGGTTGAAATGTTTGGAATAGTGGCGACTGAAACTGTTATAATACACCTTATATAATATATATATATAATGTATATATATATATATATATATATATATATATTATATATATAATATATATATATATATATATATAATATACAGGGAGGTCCCGTTATACGACCATTCGGTATACGAGAATCCGATGAAACGAGATGTGTAATTAGGGTCATTTTCAATATACGAGATCGAAAATCAATGATACGACATTCAACTGGGTGTGTAAAATTATCAATTCAAAAGTAATCCC
>JACEEZ010000671.1:0-24152 GCA_016584305.1 Chionoecetes opilio | reverse complement strand
AGCTGAATGCTGAGAGATAATGGGTTAAACTAGTAGTAATCCTCGAGGCGTTGGGTCCTTTCCAATAAAATAGGCGCTGATTATTTCGGGCGTTACCTAAGGAAGGTCATCAAAATACATAACGTCTCTATGTTCACCTTATGGTGGTAAGGTAATAATGGGACCCATCCCACATACTCACCAAGCCGAACAAGAGGAGAGTATTCCTAGTCATGCACAGCCCCTATTAATTACCAAAATTGGAACCACTTTCTTGCCCACACCAATAAGTGAGGTATTAGAGGAAAGTGATATTCCAGTTCATAATCATTACATCGCTACTAATGGAAATCCTATTAATAATGTGTCGCGAGGAGATAATAACCTCAAATTGAACACAGGATTATTAGTCCTTGAGCCAACCGGCCATATTTTGAAGTGAATGCTCCGGCGGGGGGAGTAATTCTCATTATGATTTTCCATTAGGGCAATATCTCAGGTATCAGAAAATGCATGATGGACATCTGAGAACGGTAGCTTAGTGCCCGGATGGACGCCATCTTTGAAACCACCCAGCGCGAAAATGCCCATTTGGTGGGGTACATTGTTGCACGTGTATCTGGACTTCTATACTAGCTATCGATGTGCGGTTGACGACTAAATATACGTCCAATGTGTACCGTCTAAATAAAAAAATAATATGAAGCATTTTGGTATAGATTAATTATTATAAAAATCAATTATCGAAAAAAAATCATATATTTTCAATATTTTATTATTAGACTTGTACTTTTTTAGTGAAACAACACTGGTATGATTTTCCAAATTATGCATTGTGCTACACCGTTTATCTGTCTATAAAAATAACTCAAAAACTAAAACATATCATCCACCACGAGTGTACACAAAAATATATGAAAAAGGCATGCACTTTCCACAAACCGAAACTATGTCAGTTGGAATTTCCTGCCGATAATCAACCCACAGAACCCAGTGCCGAAAGTGACGCAGTCTATTCTATATCTATATTCTTATTCTCAGTCTGAGATTTGTTGCGGTGACCTGATTAATTTCTGAGGGGGGGGGGGTGGCTTAAGAACTAAAAGTGACATGTTAGATGGCGCCACATACAACTCTATTATAGAGTTGTATTGTGGGGCCATCTAACATGTTCACTGACTTGGATGAGTATGTCTATGTAAGCTGGCGAGCTTTCGGATATCGGAGTAATCTAACGTCAGGTTTTTGTTCTTTCAGCTGAGATGGCCGGTGTCGAGGCGAAACGGGCGAAGATTGAACCTGAGTCCGGAACGTGCATCCTGTGCAGCAAGAAGTCGCCACTCTCTGAACTAAGCAAGGCAGCGGGCAACAGTTCTTGGAAGACATTGTGTGACGCAGCCGCAGTTAGAAACTTTTATCCAATTCTAAAGCTAGTCCAAGAAGGCGCAGTTGAACTTCCTAATATTCCAATATTATACCATAGGGCTTGTAGATCAGACTTCACTCACAAAAAACACCTAGCTACTTTGACCAATGCAGCTAGAAGTTCTTCAGTTGATACTGGCGATGCGGTGCGACGGCGATCATCACGGGAAGAAACAGGATCAACTTCAACGGTCTACGATGATAAATGCATTTTTTGCCAGCGTGCTTCAAAATTCATAAAAGGCAGTCGTACCCGTGAAACAGTTGTCTTGGCTGTTGAACTTCGAGCAGATAAGACAATAAGAGATGCTGCGACAGCTCGCAATGATGAGAGAGTTTTGGCATTCACTACACGAGATATGGTTGCAGCTGAGGCTCACTACCACTTCTCCTGCTATAGAAACTACACACGGCCCAAAAACTCAAGTAGAAAACTGACATTGAAGATAATATCGAGAAAAATGAAATGATACGATGTATATTCAATTTCATTCGCACTGACTTGTTCTTGAACCCGAGGATTGTTCCAATAGTTGATGTTGCAACAGATATCCTGTCTTCAGATACATTTTCAGTTGATGTTCGTGACTCCATCAAGAAGAATCTGCAGCGCACATTACAAAGAGAGTTTGGAAAATCGCTCATCTTCTTCATGTGAAACACGTGTATACTTGATGCCCGATAATCTGACAAAGCGAGAGATTGCTGCAGAGTGCGTAAACCTGAAAGCAGAAGTGAAAGCATTTGAACGAACGGACGATGAAAGTAACATTGTGCGTGCAGCTACTTCACTGCGACACCAGATCAAAGATGCTCATTACAATGAACGTTGGCCGCCTCAGCCAGCAGAACTCACTTCAGATTACGTGAAGATACAGATTCTCTTCGTGTATTTCTGCATACTTTGATTTGCGGGAGTGGGGGTAGCTCTGCGCGTGCCGACACACTGGTATGGTCGATGGCTCAAGATATCATCAATGCTGTACACCGGGGTACCATCAGAACATCGAAGCATGTCTACTTCCGTGGGTCATGAAAACGCTCACCGGTAATACAGAGGTCATCAGAATATTGAATCGACTCGGGCACGGATGTTCGTACACAGTTTCTGGAAGAAATCGAGACAGCGCTATGCATAGACAAATTAGCAAGTGTGGAGAAAGATACAGTACCACTTCCGTCACATGTGCACCCTTCGGTCCCGACTGTATTAGCATTCGATAACATCGACAGGCTAGAGGAATCGCTGAGTGGTGGCGGAACATCGCACGCGTCAACGGTATCATCGTCCAACCGAAGTCGCAGTCGTGTTTGCCGCCCCAACCTCCATCGGCAGTATCCAAAGCAGATAAGAAGCGATCTATCCCGTCATCCAGCGATTTACTTCCAATATACAGCGTTGGGAAACGAGAGGGCCCACCTGCAATCAAGCCTGCAGATCTTTCTGACACTCTTGCAGCGCAACATCCCTTGCGCAGCGCCGAAATCACGTATGGATTATGACTCGCATGCTGGAACCATGCGACCAGACAATCAGTTCGTGGACTGGTTTCAACATCATGACTAGAGATCGTGTTCAGGTGACGGAAGATGTAGTGGCTACCTGCCGACTATAAACGCGCCTGCCACAGATATGGCAACAGTGCAAAAAATCCTCAGAGAAGCTCTGAACATCATGTCATCACTTCAGCTTGAGCGTATACCGGTGGTGCTA
The DNA here is from genome assembly GCA_016584305.1 of Chionoecetes opilio. NCBI lineage: Eukaryota > Metazoa > Arthropoda > Malacostraca > Decapoda > Majidae > Chionoecetes > Chionoecetes opilio. Next base: position 21,034 of record JACEEZ010000671.1, on the reverse strand, counting down.
GACCAGGCACTATTTGCTAAGGCGACCGAAATAGCATGGAAAGATGTCGATCGATATGGAAGAATCGTGCTCATGATGGGGAACTTCCATACCATCTGTAACTTCATGTCGAGCATTGGGAAAATGTTTGGAGATGCAGGCCTTCGGGATGTAGCGGTTGAGTCAGGGGTAATCGCTGAAGGTTCCATCAACAGGGTTCTGGAAGGCAAGCAATACAACCGTGCTGTGCGACTCCACAAGTTGATGTACGAGGCACTAATGCGCATTATTTGGAAGGGCTGTCCAGGTGTGGATAGAAAGCAATCATCCTGACAAGGGACCCCAGATTCGAAGCACTGACCTCAAAATTCGCAGCATCAAGGAGGATGTTTGCCACGAGACTCTCGCTGCTGCTCTCGATGATGATTCATGTGTACAGAGCTTTGACATGTTCGCGAAATACCTACATTTTCTGCGAACCAAACATGGAGACCTGGCTCGCTTCTGGATGATGTATATTGATATGGTAGAGACCCTGCTGGGGTTGATTCGTGCGGATAGAGAAGGCGACTGGATGCTTCACTTGGCTTGTGTCAGAAGAGTGATCCTTGGTGTTTCGCAATGAACAAGGTGAACTATGCTAGATATCTACCAGTGTACTATGCACAGATGACGCAACTCCACGAAACATGCCCCGAGTTGTACAGGCATTTCAATCAAGGCTACTTCTCCGTACAGCTTAGACCAGGGAATCCATTTGCCAGAATCGCTGTTGATCAGACAACAGAAAGAAACAGTCAACAAAGATACGCAAACAGCTGGAGGAACACGAGGTTTTAGTCTTCGACAAGGGGCTGTGTCACGATACTATCTAACTGCAGACAATCGGGCTGCTGCACTGAGGCAACTACGAGAAACTATCCTTGTGAATGGCAGCGACACATCTCACGCCAAGCACCCTGACTTGTCTACTTCTCGCATCAAACGTGATGAGTCTGGCGTCACAGCTATCTGTGATCTACTGGAAAATGACTGGACCAATCCATTCGCCGATGATCCGTCATGTCTTCTCAGTATATGTACCGGAGCGGCTGCGAGGGAGGACGTTTCTAACTGACCTACTCAACCCCTGCAAAAGGGGGAAGCGGCGTATCAAAGCTTCCAGAAACGTCTTAAAGAGGGAACAGGCTTTTATGACACATTGAAGAAGCTAAACTTGAAGACCTTTGGTAAGATCAAGCAGAAAGTTGTGAAGGCCACAAACAAGGAGATCGTCCTGAGAGCTGACAGACAACTGTTTGCCACCATGATACTCATCGCCAAGACAAGGAACCTCGACATGCAAACTTGTCCTTTGTACACCACTAGGGCCGTTACCATGGTCTTTGGCAAACGTGATGGGTCAATGAAAAAAACGAACAAAGTTGCACTTGCGAAACACATGGAAGGTCTTGTGGAACCAGCCGATAACGTTGACAAGCGAAGTGCAACAATAATTGATGCGATGGCTCTCATACAAAAGATGCATGGCGAGAACGACACGTTCGAAGAACTATCTGACCGCATCCTTGCTGCAGCGCTTCACGCTGGTCAAGGCAGTGAGCGCATCGATGTTGTCTTTAAACACATACACAGAAGAATCCATCAAAGCAGCTGAGCGTGTGAACCGCGGTTCAAATGAAGGCATCAGTTTCAGCGAGATCAGACCCGCACACAAAATCATGAACTGGCGGCGTCTCCTTGCTTGCAGCCAGACAAAGGAGAAACTGGTTGTGTTTCTGGCGGAGTCGTGGAAACATGAAACAAATCGCGAAAAGCTAGGCAACAGAACACTGTATGTCACCTGTGGTGAAAAATGTCTCGTACTGACCCGCGATAGGTGGAAGTTGGTGCAAGCACTCGAATGTAGCCACGAGGAAGCAGACACGCGTATGTTTCTTCCACGCAAAGCACGCCGCTACCCACTACAAGACGATCATCTTAGTGGCAGATGACACCGACGTTCTGATCATCAGTCTTCATCTCAGCAGAACCATCGATAGCACTGGACAACAATTTCAAAAAAAAATTATTACTGGAGATGTGTAAAGTGATTTAGACTAATTTGGGTACGCTGATTTCAAAATCATAACCGTTTTGCTGTATCACGTCAGGATTTTGAGTTACAGAATACTCCCATTGCCTAGAAGTCAGGATTTCAATGAAATTTACAAAAATTCATTTATTCATTTATTTCATCATGAATGCTTCAGTTCCATATGTCTTTAACATGCCTATTTCGTAGAGGTGGTAGGCTGCAGACTGCACTCTGAAGGTCGCTGTCTGTAGCTAGATTTGTATAGCGTATTGATTGCGGGGTGATGTGGTTGGTTGCGCGTGGTCTGTACCTAGATCATGAGGGCATAATTAGGTGTCGAGGACGAAATTTGAAAGCTGATCTTCCAAATACCACCTGCCATCCCATACTAATTCCCAAACGCCATCATCTTACTAAATTGTTGGTGGAAGAATATCATAGGAACTCATTACATGGCGGAATGGCTACAATATTAGCCGATATCAGGTGTAGATTTTCGATATATCATGGTAGACAGGCAGTCAAATATTACCTCAAATCTCTCATTAAATGTAATAGATCTGAGGGTAGACTATAGTCTATTTTTTTTAACATGGCAAAAAATCCATTCTATCTTAAGGTCTCATGCTTAAAATGATGCCTATGTTTACCTGATAATATGGTTAACTATGATAAAATACAGCTGAAATTTAGAAGAAGCGTAGTATTCCCTTCTCATGGCATCAAATATCAGTCAGTAAGCAGCAAGGGGGCAGGATTTTTTGCCTTGTTAAAAAAATAGACTATAGTCTCCTATCTAGGTCCCCCTGAACTTCCCGCTGACAGAGAAATCCTAAAATCAAATGAGGTCAATGGTGATGACTATACTAGGGATATTATAACATCAGGAGGTAACTCCCCCGATCAAGTATATGTCTGTATATTCACATGTACCTCTATCAGGACTATTCATTTCAAAGTAGTCAAAGACCAAAGTGCCGAAACCACTATTCAAATGTTCCGGCGCTATGTGGTCTGGGGTGATGTCACATGAAGCGGAACTTCAGTTTTCGCCGGCCCCCAGTTGTGGAAATTATCCACCAACCACCCTCTCATAATTGGTAGAGTGGTGGTTTGTTCCCCCCCCCCCCCCTAGTGAGGGAGTTATTGTCAGCTCATCATAGGGGGAGTGCTTAGGGATGTATATATATAATTATAATGGTAATGGGTATAATTAAGGTAATTTAAGTTAATGATAAGTACTGGGGATAATATAAATTAACATTCCCAGTAATATTAAGCATTTGCACCTTATAATTAGCACCTTGGTTAGAAGCGCGGTCATTGGCTGCTGCCCATTAGATTCTCGCCACCAACAATTATACACGTGGCATAGGTATTGGTAGCGGGGAACTCGCTGCACACCGGAGTCAGTACACTCCAGACATCCGTGATAATAACATCTCTTATTAAATATACGTGCTTGTATATAAGTACTCTCCAGACCCTCGCCTTAGTAACATCTCTTCTCTGATTATAATGGAGAGATTTGTACATACGTTAATTTTGTACATATAAGTGTTAAATCAAAGGAAGTGTTAGAATCAACACAGATAATATCTCGCTGCGTCGTCAAGTTACTGGTGTGAAAACTGATTGACGCCTCGATAACAACTAACGCCTCCGCCTCCGCACTTCACGAGCGGCCTCGATCAAGCGCTGACCACTTCGGATCACGGAACAGGCAGTATTAATCAAGCCTACGTAATTCAACCCTACTATCCACCGATAAGTATCCTAGTTAGTTGATTAGCTGGGGTATTGTGTCGGGATGAGATAGAATATGGGTTTTGATTAGGTAAGACCTCATATTAAATATATGTATGTGACATAAATTCCCACATTCTCTGGCATTTGAGTACTGGCACTAACTTTTGATTTAAGATGTGTCCCTATTATATTTTTATTGGCTTTTCTCATAGACCCATTATCAAACAGTGAGGGAGGTTGCTGGGCCAGCTCATGGTATAAGTACTCTCCCATTTCAGTGGAGTCTTTGATTATACATGTTATGCGCAGGAAAAGAAGTGTTGGATTCACTACAGCATCACCGTTGTCATCACGGTGGTCCGACGTGTACTGTATATTTTCATGAGGCGGCCGGTGTGTGTGTGGGTCTCGTCCGGCGAACGATGCCCCGCCACTTTTTGTCGGCCGGACAGGCCGCGCTGGTGTGTGTGTGGCCGGCTTATCACTGCCTTGCTTTGGTGGCACTTATGCTTCACGTAATGCCTTGGACAAGCCTCTAACACTGCCACAATTTGTTTCAGTAGCAGAAATAAGAAATAAGGCCTGAAAAGGGAATCAGCTGATGGCGAAATAATGTAACATGCAGCGGTTAGCGAGAAATCTGGCGTGTTTACTAGGTGGTGAAAAAAAAATCCTGCCCCCCCCCCCAAAAAAAAATCCTTGGTGCGCCCCTGTGTAGGGCTCCCTGGCTCCCCAAATCCTTTCATTTATGATCCACACATATCATGCTGCTCAAGAACTTAAGTATGATCATCCCTAAACAAACGAAATCTATAATAATATAAGCGAAAGTGTGTGTGTGTGTGTCTGTCTGTCTGTCCGCGATAGGTGCCGCCCCCCGTGGCGGAATCCCATCATATGTCACAGTTTTGGAACCAGCTCGACCAGGGAAAGGTTTTAAGCCCACGTACGAGATGATCTGATCACTTTTCTTTTATCTTTTTTTTTTAGCAGCCTATTAGCGAAAATTGTGGGAAAAAAATGTGGGTTGCGAGAATTGAGGAAACCTTGATGTAGGGTGATGGGTTGGGTTGGGGGTATGGGAAAGGGTGGGGTGATGGTGAGGAATTTNCGGTAGAAATAGCAGAGAAGCAACATTGCGGCGGTGATTTAAAGATTGTAGACAGTCAGTCAGAGGAGGGGAGTTGATGAGACGAAAAGCTTTAGACTCAACCCTGTTTAGGAGAGTTGTATGAGTGGATCCTCCCCATACCTGTGAGACATACTCCATACATGGGCGGATAAGGCCATATTAGAGAGCAAGCAACTGGGAGGGAGAAAAAAAAGGATGCAGACGCCACAGGACATCTAACTTCTTAGAAGCTGTTTTAGCAAGAGACGAGATGTGAGATTTCCAGTTCTGACTTTTAGTAAAGGATAGTCCTAGAATGTTCATTGCAGAAGGAGACAGTTGAGTGTCATTGAAGAAGAGGGGATAGTTGTCTGGTAGGTTTTGTCAAGTAGATAGGTGAAGAAATTTGGTTTTTGAACAGTCAAACAAACAAAAAAACTATATGATGTGTTCCGGAAATATATTAAGAAAATAACTGCCTCTGTGAAATTTGGTGTGAACGCGGATGATGTTTACGCTCCTCAGTGGTGGTATCAGAATTCCATCAAAAGTAATTCGATCCTCGTTGCATAGACCCATCATGGGAACCGCTCTCCACCGTTTCTAACACCAACTGAACTGGTCTTGAGGTGCGGTCGGATCGTTAGTGGGTGGTAGGAAATCCATCGGATCAGATCGTACGACCAATCGTACCGTGGATGGGGGCCTTTCTTTACATGAACAAATTATCAGCTGTTTTACTTTAATTTACTTTAAAAAATATTCTAACATTTTATATTTTTTTACACGAAAATAATGTCATGTCACACATTTGGCAACTTAAAAATGTCTGTAGTGATTTTTAGTGTTTATAAATAAATTTCCCATGCCAAAAGATCTATATATACAGGTATTACACACCACTGTTTGACCACTTGATGCAGAGTTACTGATTTTCCAATGTTGTTGATATGGAATAATCATTATGGCCGCAATCCTGAATTTCAAGGTTTTCCATATCTTCAATTCCGCGGGACTTTTAGTATGTTATTTAGAACCCAATTCTGAGTGAATCCTGAAAAAATAAGCTTGTTAGGAATTTTTTCTAGGTCAAACCTAATGTTCCTGGACACCAGTACCGGCATCTTTGTTTACATCTCGGAGCAGCCGACGCCACGCAAGACTTGTACGAACTACACATTTCAGTGAAATAAAGAGAAATAATAATAATAATCTTGGGTGGTCAAGAGATGTTGTAACATCTGTATGTGATATGTTTAGGGAAAATAAGTGTTGTATATAGGGAATATAGCTGTATCATTTTGTATAGTAATAGTAATATGGTGTAGATAACACTGGGGAACAATTTGAAAAAAAATAATTGTTGAGTTAGATTTTTGAGCTTATTTAGACTAAAATTGGCATGCTGATTCCAAATCTGTAGTCAGTTTTTTTCTAACACGTCAAGTTTTTTCTCCACAGCTTACCCTCCAGATAAGCAAAATTCCACTTGTGAGCCTCATTCAGCCTCATTCAGCTGAAATTCCAGTGCCAGTTTTCGAACAACTACCTCCTCTAGAAGATCTGAGTGATGTTGAAGAACGCAGTGACAGCAATGATGCAGATTTTGACATTCACGAGGATTCAGTTCGTAGGGGATTTGATCAGCACGAGTTGAATGATTTAGCACGTGATTTGGGCCTATCCAAAAAAACTTCAGAAATACTAGCATCAAGACTGAACGAGAAAAACATAGTTGAACAAGGAGTGAAGGTATCATACTTTCGAACCAGAGAAAGTACATTTCTGCAGTACTTTCGAAGTGCCAGCGGTTTTGTGTTTTGCCATAACATTCTTGGTTTACTGAAGGAATTAGGGCTTTCAATCTACAATCCAAATGAATGGCGATTGTTTATTGATAGCTCAAAGCGGAGCTTGAAGTGTGTCCTTCTACACAATGGCAATTTGTTTGGCGCAGTCCCTATTGGGCATTCGGTCTATCTTCGTGAAGAATATGGAGATGTAAAGAGAGTCATTGAGTTATTGCAATATGACAAACACAATTGGATCATCTGTGTTGACCTTAAAATGGTGTCCTTCCTTCTTGGTCAACAACGTGGATACACAAAGTATCCCTGCTTTCTCTGTATGTGGGATAGCAGAGCTCGAGAGAAGCATTGGGTTCAGACGAATTGGCCTCCGAGATCTGATCTTAAACCTGGAGATCCTAACATTGTACATGAGCCACTTGTTGACAGGAAGAAAATAATATTCCCACCTCTGCACATAAAACTAGGTCGCATGAAACAATTTGTAAAAGCATTGTCAACTGATGGCGACTGTTTGAAGTACATCATCTTGGCATTTCCTGGACTGTCAATTGAAAAAATCAAGGCCGGTGTGTTTGATGGTCCACAAATTCGACAGCTCATCAAAGATGAACATTTCAATGGTACTATGTCAGACCTTGAAAAAAATGCTTGGCTATCATTCAAAGACGTCGTCAAGAACTTTCTTGGAAATACACGTGCAAGTAATTACACAGAAATTGTTCTGAAACTATTGGAGAGCTACAAAGCGCTTGGTTGCAACATGAGTATTAAAGTACATTTTTTGCATAGCCATCTTGCCAACTTTCCGGAAAATCTTGGTGCTGCTAGCAACGAGCAAGGTGAACGATTTCACCAAGATTTGAAGGTTATGGAAGAACGTTACCAGGGTAGATGGGATGTGCATATGATGGCTGACTATTGTTGGAGCATCAAACGCGATAGTCCTCAAGTGAAAACACTCCAGACAAAGCTACAAACGTAAATTTTAACCTTAACCTGGCACACAATTATAGCATTACCTTTCTAAAAAACATGATAATGTTAAATAAACATCAATTCATGCCTATTCGTTTCATTTTTCATTGTATGTTAACTATTTGCAACTTTTTGTAAAATAAGCCCTGTTACTGTTATGTACAGATTTTTCATATTTTTTAAGAAAACGAAAAATCTACAGTTCAAAAACTTGGACGTGATAGATGAAAAACTGAGATCAGTTTGGATTCAGCACCAAAAATTACTTAATAACAAGGTCAGACCTACTCAACAAAAATTTGTTCCCAGTGTAAGAGAACAAATAAAGATGAGTGGAGGAAAATAAAGTGTTTGGTAGAGTAGGTAGATAAATAAATAGGTTTTTAACTCTATAATACAAGACACGTGCATGATATGGTACAGGCGTGTTTATTTATATTTTTTACGTATGATTTAGATATACAGGTAAGTTGAGTGGTTGATGAGAAGGTATGACGGAAGATGTTGATAAAACAGATATTTAATAGGCTGCGTGTGTCTTACTAAGAAACGGGGATAAATGAACATATATGTGTTATTTTTATTTATTTAGGATTACAAGTAGGTTTTGAGTGGTTTGATTATGTTATCAAGGGAAATGTGAGGAGGACAGGATATGTCATAAAATGCCAGTAGACGTAGATACCGTAGATAACAGTGAAGTCGCCACTGCAGTGGATGTCGCCAGGCGCATATACTACGAATTATAGCATACTACGATTTTAATGTACATGAAGATCATAACAGTAGTTTATATCATTGACTGATAATCTACCCTGTTTCGCGTTGTTTATGCTTTGTATCTGCAAAAGTATATAGGGTTTCAAAATTTTCACTTACGCGTTTTTTTTCGGGCGGGACGACGGCTGCGGTACGACATCAGTAAATAAACCTAGAATGTGCGACTCTACTGTTGGTAGCCACTTTGTAGATATTTTTGTAATTTTGTTCCTTTATAGCCATAATATTACACGATAAAGACACAAAATGACACAGGCTCTCCAAGATATGCCCCTCTAAACTTTCCTGACATCATGGATGTAGAAATGTACAGTATGACGCCACAACGTCTGTAAACAGAAAAAAAAAGTTTGTCCTGGCGACTTTACTGTTATCTACGGTAGCTAGATAGGAAAAATTAAGAATCTTCGCTACTCTGGTAGGAAAATGCTCGAGCCTAGCCTAGATGAGTGCTGGGGTCGTGGGGCTCACTTTAAGGGCTTCTTCGGCCCATTGCAGAGGAAATATGTCTGGTATGTCATTTCCTACTCTGGGGAATGTATTCATTCAATCTAAGTTGTCCATTCGGTATCCTCAAGTTTGTGCTAGCCTAGATGAGTCGGGATCGGTGGGCCACTTTAGGGCTTCTGGCGCACGCATTGCCAGAGGAATATTTGTCGGCATGGGTCATTTCCTACTCTGGGGGAATATACTCATTCATATAAAAGTGGTTCCGATCCGTATCTTCAAATATCTAAGCTAGCTGAATTTTGGCCCTTTGGCCCGTCTGGCAGGGCCAAAAACAGTGGGCTATTTGTCTGCATTGGTCATTTTACACTCGGGGATGTACTGGCCATGTAAGTGGGTTTATGTGGTATCTCCAAATCTATGCTAGCCCGAAACAAGGGCCACTTAAGGGCCCCAGGGGTCACACGCAACAGTGGTACCCGGAGACGGCCTTTCAAAACATCCCACGCACAACCTGAGATGTCCACATACTCCCAATATGGTATCTTCTCATCTAGGCTGAAGGCCCCTGGCTGCTGGTCTATATCTCCATTACAAAACGGACATAGTGTAGGCCATGAAAAAAACTAGGTCAGTGTCTCTGAAAACGACCGCGAAGTCCACGTCCATTATTTCTTATGTTCATTTGACCCTGTTCCCGTCCAGCCTTCAGGTCCCAAAGTTCGGTGAGTAGAGGGGGAAGGATTTTAAGTAAAAAAAAGGGTTGGAGTTGTTGTGCAGTTTAAACCTAATATATATATAATATATATCTATATATAATATATATATATTTATATATATATATAATATATATATATATATCTATATATTATATATACGTTATATATATATATACGGTATATATATATATATATATATATATATATATATATATATATATATATTATATATATAATTATAAGTTACGTCGTCCAGTTGGCCAAGGAAGGAAATTCAGTTTCAGCTGTTGTTTCATTCAATTGAAATCCATATTTATTGCTTGTAATGCTGTCTTAGTGCTAATGACAAACGCCGATCTTTCATAGTAACAAGATTCGGCTTTTCTGTGTTTAGCTAATTATTACATCATTAGTATATCATAATCATTATACTATAATAATCATTACTGGTGGCAGCATTCGTCGTTCAGCAGTCAGCCAGTTTGGCGGTGTCTGTCACCAACTAAGTGGTGGTGATGAGCATCACAATTACGGGTGCACGCCCAACACACCCTCCATCACTGCAGTGTGGTGGTGATTGCGGCGTGCTGAGAGGTGATGCGCTGGTGAAAGTGGCACAGGGAGGGACTTGTTTTCTAAGTCATATGTACAATAAATAAAAAAAATTCTTGCTAATGATATAAGTAACGTAAATGATTTATTTTGTTTAATTCTCTAAAAAAAAGAGATGTTGTATGTTTTCCTGTGTGTCGATGCATGAGTGTCTGTGGTAAAAACTACCTCAGTAAAGCCACAACATCCGGCAAGCGGTTTCGATTTGTTCCCAAAAACTAACCGTGATGCTTAATTAGGAAGCAGTTATAGTACGGTTTACAATAAAACATAGCTGCTGCGCTCATAATAGATATTATATATATATATATATATATATATATATATATATATAGATATATATATATATATATACACGGTCTCGTATGGATATATTGAAGTATTAGGCACTTTAAGTTCTATTTTAGAGAGAATATTGAGAAGTATTATTTAGAGTAAATATTCGTATTAAGTCGAGTATTAATCAGTTGGTAAAAATAATGACAGCCGCTGCGTTGAAAGGGTATGAGAAGAGGGTGGATATGACTATGACAGTCCGCATATTTTTCCTGTTACAACGCCATAATATTCAGTACTTTGTGAAGTGAATGTTGATTAGAAAGTTCTTTCCAAATATAGTGCAGTCTCCATTTTTCATCCACAAGAATTCAATTAGCATGCTTGCTGAATTTGGCAGTTCATCAAATAGATATCTCTCGATGGAGAATGAGAGTTGTAGCAGAACGAGGATTTACGCAGGCCACTTATTTCTCGTGAATGTCATCATTTAGTTAATATCTTTTTCTGACTTTGGGATACAGCTCTATCAAGAAAGACTGACATGACTTATTAAAATCTATAGAAGTTCTTCTTTATTACTGTCCCGATTGTATTAGATCACTTAATGTTGCTGATGCACTCACTCTAAATATTATTATCAATGGGTATTAATAAGACACTTGAAAAAACAATGGGTTGAGCAGAAATAAGGAATGAAAATGTCAAACATTCTTCACAAAATTCACATCCTTAAAGTTCAGAACACAGCTTTTTAAAGAGTTTGAATATTTCAGTTCCTAGTGTGAAAAAAAAATGGAGCTCAGATGGAGGAGCGATTTGTAACTGTTTTTTTTTTTAACATACCCAATTTTTTGTAGTCTAGAAAGTCGAGGTAGGTTCGAGTAAATTTGTTTTTCAAAGGCATGTAACAATCATGCCATAACATAATATAATATGGTTGGGGTCATTGAATGCTAATCTGTAAAAATACAACCCTTAATTGCATCCCACTGTCTAACATGCCTGTATGAGACAACCATCTGGCTTGGCCTGGAGCGATTTTATGATGTTCAATGTAAACGAATTTTGAAGATCTTGGAATGCATGTTGCCTCTGAAGCTATAATAAATGTGGCAAAAGTTACGGCATAAAAATTCAACATATTTGAGAAGTTGAGGCATTTGATGCACCGAGATGAATAAGTAACCTTTGTTTAAAAATGTGACATGAGGCAAACAATGTAGCTGTCTGAATGGTTTGCTTCCATCATCACCATTGCAGTGGTCAGAGCAAAGCCCAACAATATTATCAACAGGAATGTCTTTGATGTAAACATTCTTCTGGCACTGAACATTCTTATAGCTGAAATATCCTTACCTCTTATCAATCTACATGAGTTGGCAATCTTCCCTTTCTCAAAGCAGACAAAAGCCTTTCCACGTAAAATTTCAAATAGGTCCAGTTCCAAACTGGTTCCAAACACTTGTTAAAATACTATTGCGGCTCTTTGCTTCTCTAATGTACCTCTTTAAAGACATCACATCAGGAAACATTGCTAAAGAATCTTAGTAAGGGCTCACATAAATGGAATGGGCAAACTATGCTCGCATAGAAAAGCACACCCGTTCGCAATTCAAAAAAAATTCGCGCAGATATTTTAATTGGGCATTGCAACAGCAAAAGTTGCAACAAACTTTGTGTTGAAACATTTGCAGACTAAACTGTGGTGTCTATAGACTCTATATATAAGATCGTGAATGCTAGTAATTTCTGATTTTATGGTTAGGTTATGTACAAGTTACAAATTTCACAGAAAAGCATAATCTGTTCTACGGGTGATGTAAATGACTTGATAATGATAAACACCCAGCAAACTGAGGCTCACAATTACAGCTTCAAGCCAGTTTTGAATGAACATAATAATTAGTTTAAGCACATTTTAGGTTTAATTCTAATAAGACGTGTTGGGTCATCTTGAACTTTGAGGTTGTAGGACCGTGTAGGTTGTTCCTGAGCATCAAACAATCATCAGAAACTATAGTTTCATCATCCATAAGGAATGAAAACAACTGCGAAGTACGTAGAAGTAGTAGAAAATAATATAGAAGGGCCCTGGCTCTCCCCGAAATTCATTACTGGTTAGAAATTAGAATACACTATGTCAGTAAAAAAAAGTAGATATCCACAGTTTCTAGTGATGGACTGCGCACCTGCCCGTGTAACCTTACCTTGCTTTGGTGGCACTTATGCTTCACGTAATGCCTTGGACAAGCCTCTAACACTACTACCACAACTATGTCCAGTAGCAGAAATAAGAAATAAGCCTGAAAAAGGCAATCAGCTGATGGCGAAAGAATGTAACTATGCAGCGGTTAGCGCAGAATTGGCGGGTTTACTAGGTGGTGAAAAAAAAAATTCTGCCCCCCACAAAAAAAAATCCTTGGTGCGCCCCTGTGTCGGCCCTGGCTGCCCAAATCCTTTAATTTTATGATCCACACATATCATGCTGTCAAGAACTTAAGTAGATATCCCTCAACAAACGAAAATAATAATAAGCATTATCCTAAAATTACCCTAACATACCCTAGAAGGGGTCTGATTACCCACACTAGGCTAGGGTATTACCTAAAAAGGAAGCCCTGCTTGTCCCTAAACGTTGGGACTTTGACAATGTGTTAAGGGCGTAGGGACGTAGGGACCTAGGCTAAAAATTCTTAAGAACATAGTGGATTTTGAGGAATCACCAGACAATTATAATATGAAATTAGCAACAAAATTCAACAAATAAATAAAAATAAAACAAAATTGTTTGACTTTATACAATGCTTAAAGGTCTCCAACTTTTTCCTTTTCTTCCGATGAAAAATAAAGAAAACCTGCTGAAGCACGTATATCAGACGCGTATTATGGAGCCATATTTTATTTAGCCGTATTTAGGGATAGATCAGGCTTAAGGCCATGTCACACGGACACTTTTACACCTTTCAGTGAAATAAAGAGAATAATCATCTTGGGGGGTCAAGTGGGTTGTAGCATCTCTATGTGATATGTTTAGGGAAAATACGGTGCTGTATTATAGGCGGAATATACGCGGTATTGATTTTATATATTAATAGTAATATAGGGTGTAGATGAGAGGAGAAACAATAAGGATTGGGGGGGGGGGGGGGGGGGGGGGGTCGGGGGGGGGGGGCGGGGGGGGGGGGGGGGGGGGGGGGGCGGGGGGGGGGGGGGGGGGTGGGGGGCGGGGGGGGGGGGGGGGGGGGGGGGGGGGGGGGGGGGGGGGGGGGGGGGGGGGGGGGGGGGGGGGGGTGGGAGGAAAATAAGTGTTTGGTAGAGTAGGGTAGGATAAATAAATAGGTTTTTACTTTATATATAACAAGACACGGCATGATATGGTACATGCGTGTTATTTAGATATTTTTTACGTATGATTTAGATATATAGTTAAGTTTTGAGTTGTTGATGCAGAAGTAATGACGGAAACTGTTGATAAAACATATATTTAATAGGCTGCGTGTGTCTTTACTACAGAAACGGGGGATAATATGATGTGTGTTATTTTTACTTGATTAGCATACAAAGTAAAGGTTGAGTGTTTATTATGGTATCAAGGGAAATGTGGAGGTTAGGTTATCAAGGAAATGTGAAGAGGGAAGGACATTTCATAAAATGCAGTAGAAGTTGATGTAGCTAAGATAGAAGAATAAAGATCTTCGCTACTCTGGTAGGAGGATGCTCGTAGCTGAAACGCCGTGTGACACACGCGCCACTTTTTGCCACCACTGCGGGCATCTTTTGGTAGCAAAATTACCAAAAATTGCCGAAAATGTCGCTCGTGGACACGGCCTTACACATCAAACATCAGTTGTTTTAATCGTTTGTGGGGATCAGTCCATCTACCTCCGAGTTTGACTTCAGAATATAGACAATGGAAAAGACTGGTGCAAGGAAACTACAAAATCTAGAAAGAAAAAGAGGGCGAAACTCTCAAAGAAGACGAGTCTCCCCAAGCAAAACGCTTCGGATCTAAATGGCTGAAGTAAGTCACTTAGCGTGTTCATGTAGCAACTTCAGGTTCCATGGAAACCACCTTAATTGTCTCCGTGCCAATTATAATAATATTGTAGAATGATAAGCAGTTGTACACCATTTCGCCATTGCCTCATACTACCATTTCGCATTGCCTTATACTACATATTGACAATGATGAACAGTGGGTACACATTATTACCATTTTCCTTCAATGGATAGTATATTCACATGGTACTAGGTAAGTGAAGAATATTAGGCAAGGAAATTTGGAGCCTTCAACTCGTTATATAATATACAATACATTTTCTGATCATCATTAATCTGGTCCAAAAGTTGCCTGTTTCTAAAAAAATTATAACGTGCTATTAGTCAGTCATCTAGCTGATTTTTTGGCAGGAACCTCAACAAATTGCTCACAAAGTTTTTAACTTGGATATTGGGCATGAATAACCCTCTCTTTCGGATAAAAAAGTTTACCAAAATTAACCTTCCGAAAGGGTCAAACGGCGCCATCTGTAAAAATCCAACGGGAAGATCTCCGACCCGCCCGTCCCAAACGGTTTTTCCTCTCTATCCATAATAATTAAGCTAGGTCAATAATTGTTTTACACCAAATGCATGACTATGTTAACTGCCATTACCATACAATTTACATCAAAATTGGTACTGTAGTTTTTGTGCAAAAAATTAAAACCGATAAAGGGTCAACGGCCGCCATCATTTGGAACACTCTACCCCAGTTTATTTCTTTAATCCTCATCTCTGTTATTTACTTTACTATTTTTCCATTTCTGTCCACTTCTCTTTTTCTTATATTTCTGCTGTGAAATAGGGCGTCAGACTTAAACAGCGTAACTTCATTTTACTCACTCTTATTGTTTGGCATGATACTGAAACATACAAGGGAGCCAGGCAACTAATATGACACAACCAGCAATGACAGTGTTGAATCCGCAGTTCATACATTAATTAAGAGGCCAACGGAAGGTGGAATCTTTTCGCCTTTTGTCCAAATTGGACCTTAAAATAAAAAATTAATTAATTAAATATAGCTATGGAATGTAGATAATTATTAAATTTGACTTGGCATTAGACATATCTTGGGATTCCCTAGCCCCCCGAAAAAAATTCCAGCTAAAGCCAATGATGGCATTTTCACATGTCACTGAGGATGATCACCCAACACTGAGCAGAAGAGTCATTTCCTCAAAATGAAGACTGAAGGAAGCTCAGGGGCTATTGAAAGGTCTCCTTGATGGGGACTGAGAAATTGGATAAATGTTCTGTCATCAGAGGTCTTGACCAGGATGACACGGAATACCATGTGAGGATGCGATGGCTGACCAGCGAACAGCAAAATTGGGATCAATACCTTGATATGGTGAAGATCTGCAATTGTTAACAGCAGAGCGCACCGGGAAAACTGGAATTGCACCTTGACGCTGTAAGGGGAAAATGCTGCCAATATTCGCTGCAGCAGGACACTCCTATATGCAAAAGTCGGCCTACTTGCACTGCAGCAAATGGAGGGGGCTGCCGACAAGCCATCCTGAAGTAGTACCAGAAAGTTTCTGAAGATTCCAGTGATTAGACGGAGTGATCCGCTAACTATAGGCTGGCTTGTCGACGGATCTGGTATTGAGCAGGTGCTAATGAGAAGCATGAAGGAAGTTGGAGTCTTACTCATGCAGAGGAATGGGACGAAATTCAAACGATTAGTTTGACGCTCATCACTGCCAAGCGTGTGATGAAATCAAGTTTACAATGCAAGGAACCCTAGCAGGCCTTCGTTTATGGCACTAGTTACCAGCACCAGGAGGCTACTCAGCAAGAAAAGCAGCGAGATGTGAGGGATACATGGAAGCCGTTGCGTTCTCCAGAATATGACACTTTCACGGAAGATCCGTCCATTCACAGCATTTCCAAATGTTGTGAGTAACTGGAGACAAAAAGGTTGAATGTGGACAAGCAAACTCCATAGGGAGGAGACAATCTAGCTTAATGGTGGGAAAAAATGTCCCACGAGTACACTTCTAAAGAAAAGGACAGGCAATTACATTGGGTCAAAAGTTTCGCCTCAGCCAAAGATGAAGCAGTTGGACTGATCCAACAATCCTATCCCCAGAGACGTGGTGTATCTACCAATGAACCCTACTCGCAGCAGCAAGAACATTTCCAGTATGAGCTTTGTGGTTACCCAACCTGCACATGAGTTAATTCTTTCGGGACGCCGCGAAGAGGCAAGAACCGGCTTTGGCAGGACGGGGGGGCCCCCCCCCCCCCCCCCCCATATGGGGAACTGACTTCCCCTGTACAATCAGGTCCACAGTCTCAGATTCCACAGTATCTCTTAGATGGTGGAGCACTACTCAAACGCCATCCCATGGCAAAAAAGTCACACATTTGATGAGATCGTGCCCGATACGAGATATGTCACAACTAGATATGGAAAAGCATGCATTGTCGTGATGGGTTGAAAGTGGTCCATCCATAAAGACGCGACTCACCGACGCGAGCAGGGGGCTCGTTGGTGTTAGGTGTTACTGGACCCTAAAATGGTGTTTCAAATTAAAAAAGGATGTTTTCCTAGCTAATCAAGAAAACAAAACAATTGTCATCAACTGCTTTGTTGAAAGAGTTTGGAGAAGCAGGTGTAAAGTAGTCCATGCATCTGGAGACGCTGACGTATTGATGTGAAAGGATGCTTCAGAAACTGCCACAGACAGGAGAGAAACCTTTGAAGCAGATGACACTGACCTATTGGTCCTTCTATGTTATCATGCCAAATAGAGATTGACGGTAAATATCTACCTTCACGCAACAACAAAGGCTAGTGCAAAAAGTGTGAAGTTGGAAACACAAAGAGATGAGAAATCTTTGGGAGATGGTTTGTTCCAACATCTTTTCATCCATGCACTACTGTGTTGTGATTGTACATCAGTGTCATGGAATTGGAAGGCAGCGTCCTTCGAAAGGTGATGAACATCCCAATAGAAATCCCCCCCTCTCAAACTGGCAGAAGTGTTTGGCAAGGATAGCAGTTCAGAAAGAGGTTATTGAAGTCTGGGGAGAAGGCTTTAGTGTGCCTGTACAATGGTATGATGGGGAAAAACATTCAATCATCTCCGGACTTAGGCGCTTTAGGGAAAAAGGTTGTAAAAAAGCCTCAACAAGTAGGTTGAGCCAAATTCATGCCACAACAAGAGCAGCTACGGAAATTCCACAGCTTCGAGTTTACTTCCAAATTCAGGAATGAAAGGTAGGAAACCAGCTAAAACCTGACGAGCGTGGATGGAAACTGTCAGATGGTAAATTACAACCAATCATGACTGAACTTGCCAGCTGTCCTGTAAATTTGTTGGCTATAAGTAGGTGTAAACTTATTCAGGGTGTAAGCTACAGCAAGATGCAGTTGGCAGGAACATGCATCACTGTTCAAACTTGTGTGGTGATTGCAAAGGCCTCCACTGCACAAACTCACCACAAGCCAGATCTTGATGAGATGAAAATTACCTGTGACTAGTCTTGAACCAAGAAATGTTCTTGCGTCCGTTCATGAACTTGTTCTGTGGTGGTTATGCAAGAGCCTTGCCCCAGCATTCGACAACTGACCATCCAGTATTGTAAGTTGTACTTATTTGGACCTATTTTTTTAGGAAATGTCAGGAATTAAAGTGAAAATTGTTGCCTGAAAAGGCTACTTAGTCTGTTTTTGTACCCTTTATATTCATCTGTGTATAGAAATAAAAAAAAGCATGAAAACAATGGCAGGGGCATAGTCATTTTTCTGGTGTTTAGTTATTTGTTAAGCATATAGCTACCTTCATTCAATTTAAAACACCAGAAAATGTCAAGTGGATTGGGGTGGGCCCTGTGTGGGTTTTCATGCAAAAAATATTTTTTTATTTTCTAATTTAACGGTTTTAATTTTTTTGCACAAACTACTGTACCAATTTTAATGAAAAAATTGTATGGTAAATGGCAGTACATAGTCAGTGCATTTGGTGTAAAAAAAATTTATTACCTAGCTTAATATATGATAAAGAGGAGGAAAAAAACCGGTTTGTGGCGGCGGGTCGGGAATACTTCCGTTGGATTTTACAGATGGCGGCCGTTGCACCCTTCGGCAAGGTAATCTGGTAAACTTTTTTTTATCCGAAAAGAGAGTATCATGACCAAATCCAAGTTAAAAAACCTTGTAGCAATTTTGTTTGAGGTTCAGCCACATTTGACTAGACTATATGTGCATTTCTCGCTCTAACATTTGTATTATTTCATGTAGGACAGGCGCGGGGATATTGGCACTCGTTACGTAGGGACACGTTAGGACTTTCATTGGTATCTGTAGATATATTGGCACAAATATGAGTGTTGAGTGGCAACACTGCGCACAGCGCTTCGCGCTACAAAAACCTTCAGTCTTCCCGAGCCGTCGGTGGGAGAGCACGCTCGCCCGGTGTTCACTCGCTATGCAGAAACATCCCATTCCGTGGAAAGTTTGACTGATGGTGTTTCAAGAGTTTCTGCCACAGCCACCTCGCCCTTGTTAAGAATCGCTTCACAGACCCCAGGCCGAAACGTGTGGTGCGTAGGCCCATTACAGGAGGGACCCCTTAGAGGGTTAATGGAAAGGTCTGTGGAGAGGGCCGCAGGGACGCTGACATAAAGGCCATGTCACACGGACACTTTTTCCGGCATCTTTTGGGAGCAAAAGTCGATCATGGCATCATTGACGCCTGATACCGGCATCTTTTGGTAGCAAACGCGAGTCGCGCATGTCCGTTTTTTTGCCACAGTACCCGGCATCCTGTTTACATTTTGGAGCCTGTGGTGCCAGAGGCAGGGGAATTTCCCTGTTTGAGGAAGGTTTGCCTTCGAAAAAGGGAAAATAAAGGCAAAAAAAGAGGGAAAAAAATACCATTTTGTTTATCTTTTATATATATATATAGATATATATATAATATAGATATTATATATAGATATGTATATATATATATATATATATATAGATAATATATATAAACTATTTATGTAAGACATATATATATATATATATATATATATATAATATATATATATATATATATATATATATATATACTACAGTCTTGTTGCACGATCAATAGTGTTTTGTTTTGGCCGGGTCAGGAAGTGCGGTAGGACGATGTCGTAGCCGAAAACGCCGTGTGCAAGTCGCGCCCTTTTGCCACCGGTACGGGGCATCTTTGGTAGCAAGATACCAAAAATGCCTGAAAATAATTGACCGGTGACATGGCCTTAACGTTTTTATAGGGAACAAAGGCGCTTCGCGGGTCAGTCTCTCAGATCCATGTCAGAGACTAGGACGTACGGTTACGAGGCTCTCTCTGGTAAATAATTTTCTCCGAGTTTTAAGATAGATTATTAATGCAAATGTGATTTGCACAAATAATTCATGGGCCATAGCCTTCACCATTTCAGCAACATTTTTTTTTTTTTCGCCGGGAAATTTGCAGGAGGACGTTGTTCATCGTGGCTTTTTTCTGATGGTGATAACGAATCAGGTCTTCGTTTTCCGATATTAGTACTAAAAAACAATTGTTGAGCCTTTGTAAGCTATTTACCCACGTAAATATATATTGTACGCACTTTCAAAAACGAAACTATGCTTCTGTGGAAAAAATATAGAAACATGTATTAGTGTTCTTTGGAAAATGTAAAATTTGTTATTGAGATCATTTATAGGTCTGTATGAAAATACAACTCGGACCAATTTTTAGGCTGCTTATAATGGTCAAAATACTACCTTATTAAAGTAATCGTCCAGACCCTTTTTTTTTTGCCTAATTATGTTTAATGTACATTCAAAACACCTAAACACCAAAAATAATTTATTCCAGGCCTTTTCCGTAAAAACACGCTTTTGTAAAAAGCGCGCGAAAAAAAAAATCTTCCCTCCAACAGGGCTAGAACTGTTTTTGATGAGTCAGACAGGGACGCCCGCAAACACTGTTTGACATCTGTCGGGCAAATGTTATGATGAGGATTTACTTCTGTCAGACAGGAATCTTTGCTGAGGCCGACACTCTTCCCACACACACGCCTGCGCACCCAACACCCTTCCCGACACACACACCTACACACACAATACACCGTGGGTTTTGGAGGGGGGTGTGGGGTAAGGAGGCGGTATGTAAGAAGGGTGTCGGTGTGCAGAGGTTGTGGGAAGGAGGGTGTGGCACTGGTGTGGGGGGGGCGGTGTGCAGGGTTTGGTGGGAAAAAGGGTTTGGGGGGAAGGTGTCGGTGCAGGGTTGTTTAAAGGGGTGTGTGGGGGGCTTTGGGTGTGTTGGGGAAAGGGGGGGTGGGGGCGTGGTTGGGAAGGGTGCGGTGTGCAGGCGTTGTGTGGGGGGGAGGCGTGTGTGGGGTGGTGTGGGCGGTGTGGGGTGGGCGGGGGGGGAAGGAAAAGCTGAATAAAGGTGTGTGTGGTTCTTTGTTTGTATTT
>JACEEZ010000669.1:92500-100666 GCA_016584305.1 Chionoecetes opilio | reverse complement strand
TTACCAGTAGATTCAAATTTTGTCAGGTTAGGTTTATTTGATATCATCTGAGGACGAAAATATTTCTCTGATGAATCTGGAGATATTTAATAATTAATCTACATACATTTCCTCTCGCAAGTCACTAGTGTTAAGGGTGGGAGTGTGGAATTAAGGTAAAAGTAGGTAAAGATGGGGGCATACGCTAAGCTGCGCGTGGCCTCGGTGCTCATCTCCATCGCATTAGCCTTTGAGCCTGTGGTGGGTGACAACCACGGATAATACATGTATATTATCCTTGGTGAAAACCCGCTACCCCGGGAAACTGGGCTAGTGTGACATACGGGTTACCACAGTTACCTGCCCCAGGTAACCATTTATCGACCAACCCCGAAAGGAAGGATGAACAGGTGTTTGGGCTGCACGCCGACTGCCCAGGACGGGATTCGAACCCGGTCCCGCGGATTCGTAGCTAGGCGTGCTAGCCACTACACCACGGAAGGCGCATATGGCTTAATGCCACCCCCGTGGCATTAAGTAAACCAGTGATTTGCAGGAAAGGTTAGCAAAGGGATGAGAAACATCAAAACTTATTACAAGAAGAAAAAAACAATAACTGATCTGTCCGCTATATTAAGACAGACGCAAATCTGGATATTTATCCGTTATTCTAAATGAATATTAACTTTTGTATTGTTTCCGCCAGTGGAATAAGACCATAATTGTAATTTCATGGTTCTTTCACAGCTTATGTTATGTTTCTGGGTTTCTGTAAATGTTTGCATCAATCAATCAATCATTAGGGGCATACGCCGAGGGACGCGTCGCCTCGCCCACCCTACGACGCCACTCCCGGGGATCACCACGCGCGAGTCCCCATGCAGGCTCCCTTCCCATAAGCCCCGGTCACACATTCCATAATCGAACCACGAACGCGCCAACAATGCAATGCGCAGCGCCGTCATGGTCCTGGTTATGGGTCCATCGTGACCGATCGTGAAAGGCCACGAAGTTACCAACGAGGCCACGAAAAGTTAGTGCGTGCACTAAAAAATCGGGAAGCTCCCCGATGTTTGTACCCAACGCAGCGCAATCGTAAGTCTATCGTGACGCTATCGTTATCTATGTAGCAGCTTCGTGACACTACCGTGATCGTCTTATGTCTATCGTGACGATAAGAAACCGTTACGCACGCTGTCATCCCTACCTTCCCCCCCTTTTTCCCCCCCCCTTCCGCCTTCCCCCCCCCTTTCTCATTCACCTCCACCCTCCCTCTACTACCTACCCCCTCCTCCCTCTACTACCTACCCCCTCCTCCCTCACCTCATGGTGACACCCCCTCTCGTCTCTCTACCCCCATACTCCCTCACCACGCGGTGACACCCCCCCTCGTCTCCCTACCTCCCTACTCCCATCACGCGGTGACACCACCCTCCCCCTACTTCCTACCCCCCTACTCCCTAAACACGTGAAGATGCCACCCACCCCCTTGTAACCACACATATCCCCATCAACACCACAACGCCTTCTCCATCCCCAACCCTCCTGCCCCCCGTTTCCCCACCAACACCCCCTTCTTTATTACAACCCCCTCCCCCGTTTCCCCCCCTTCTCTATCACCAACACGTACCCAACCCGGGTTTCTCCCATCTTTATCTTCCTTCTCCATTACCATGGCAACATCCACCCACGTGTGAGGCTCTTAACGCTATCGTGGTACGTTCATGGCACCGTCATGGCACAGTCGTGGTTATCGTAGCTCTATCGTGACGACAAAATGACCGTTGATTTTCCATTCGTGATGTAGTCTTACAGCTGTCATGACTCCATCGTGACCATCTTACGACCATCATGACACATACGTACAGGAAGCGTGACATTGTTGTGAAGCTATCGTGGTCTGCGTTTATCGTGGTCAAATTAAACGATAGCGTCAATAATCAAATTGGTGGCGCTATCGTGGTTCGATTATGGAATGTGTGACCGGGGCTATACCAAGCAACTATCAACAGGAAGCATCAACTTGCCCCAGCCACGAGCCTTGTGGTCGCCCCCTTGGCCTCCTGCACGCCGGATTGTCTCTTACAGATACATCGTAGATACATACATCGTTACATCATCGTAGTCATAATTTTCATCTGAATGCTCATCTGAAAGACAATGATTTTACTTAACATTTTTGGGGCTCCCGAACTGAGCCAACTTCCTGCAGTTAGTCCCATGCGCCACCACGTTTTCTCTCTCCCACTGTGCCTCTTATCATCACAGAAAATCAGCAGGTTAAGGCGGCGTCACACTAGCACTTTTTCCGTCTAGTTAGACGATCTCCGCTGGTTTTTTCTCGCTCTGACTAGTTAGTCCATCTGAATCAGTCAGTCTGAGTCAGACGATCGTGATCGTCTTCATATGGAAAGTTGAAGACGACTTTCATAGTCAAATCAAAAATCCATAGTGATTACTTTAAAGATATTCGATATAAATTAGTAATTTTTTGCAAATTATAATTCAATACATTTGAAAGTATTAAAAATATTCAAGTGACTATTGTACATGTAGATACATTTAAAAGCCGGTTCTCTATAACAGCCAACAGTCTCTCACATGACTCGATTGTTCTTCTTCTTCTTGTGACCTTTTCTGCTTATTATCGCTTTGTAGGTCGTCTGTCAAGCTCGTTGTGTTTCTTTTTCAAGACACACTCAAAATTTGTTTCTCACTCTTCAAGACTTCAACTTAAGATTATAGACGAAATGCTGTGGACTTAGCTCAGAAGAATTTCTCGTTGAATGCATACGAGGCCACCCTTGTCTCTGGGACCACAGATCAGACTTGTACACCAAGAAGGCCTTGATATTCTAGGTCTTATCTAGGTCTTATTATATCTAGATCGATATTAGGTCTACTATTGATAATACACATAATTAAGTGTATACCAGCAATAGCTTGCCCTGGCGTCGGAGCCATGTTTGTTTACAGTCGAAGGAACAGCTGACTGGTAGTGCAGGCGAACGATTGTGTGTGTGACGGCTTGCAGTCAGAAAATTGTTAGTTTTTAGAAAGTTGCTGAAAAAACTAGACGGAAAAAGTGCTAGTGTGACGCCGCCTTTAGTGAGTGACTACCGTTGTGTGTATTCATCTAGTTGTATTTTTTCAGGGTCTGAGCAACGCTCGTATGGCCCCGTCTCCATATCAACATTTTTATCATTCATCCTTATTCCTTAGTGCTTAGTTTTGGCCGAAGTCACCACCCCGGGAGGCGGGTCACAAACCCCCGGCTAACACCCAGTGTGTGTGTGTGTGTGTGTAACTGACTAACTGTGTATGTGTGGAATGAAGTGTGTGAAGTGCCTGATGTGGAATGACGAAAAAAATAAAAAGGGGGGGGGGAGGGAAGACTAAATATGGGGGGGGGTTACACACAACACACACACCACACACACACACACACACACACACACACACACACACACACACACACACACACACACACACACCACACACCACACACACAACACACACACACACACACCACCACACACACACACACACACACACACACACACACACACACACACACAACACACACACACACACACACACACACACACACACACACACACACACACACACACACACACACACACACACACACACACACACACACAACACACACACACACACAACACACACAACACACACACACACACACACACAACACACACACACACCACACACACACACACACACACACACACACACACCACACACACACACACACACACACACACACACACACACACACACACACACACACACACACACACACACCACACACACACACACACACCACACACCCACACACACACACACACACACACACACACACACACACACACACACACACACACACACACACACACACACACACCACACACACACACACACAACACACACACACACACACACACACACACACACACACACACACACACACACACACACACACACACACACAACACACACACACACACACACACACACACACACACACACACACACAAACAAACACACGAAGCTATAAAGGGTGGAGAGGCCGGCCATCCGCCGGGAGCGGTGGGCTGAGAAGTGAAGCCAGCATTATAAGTCTCCAGTATTAAAAGCCATCAGCCGGAAACAGTAGGTTAATACCTCCCGAAATATCAAACTCTGGGGCCAATTTGTGCTAACTGGCAGTGTTGTAGTCAAGACCAGACCCTCCGAGACCAAGACCAGACCCTTCGAGACCAAGACCAAGACCAGATCTTCCGAGACCAAGACCAGCCCTCCGAGAACGAGACCAAGACCAAGAACAAGACCAGACCCTCCGAAACAGATAAAGACCAAGAACAGGCATATATAAATATTTTTTATAAATATGACTATTATCTGAATGTTTTTGGTCTGTACTGCGTAAATACTATAAATTGTATTGTCCTGTCCTGTTTGTAAGGAATGAGTTTTAATTTTTTTTCTTATACATGTACCTTTGAATATAACGGACCTAATTAAATTGTATGATAACAAATTCCTACCTTCACCACGCCGCGATGCACTTTTTATTCCTGGTCTCGACCTGGTCTCGAGCCAAACTCAGAGACCAGAAGCTTCGAGACCAAGACCATATCAAACGAGACCAAGACCAAGACCAAGACCTCATCAAACTGGTCTCGAGACCAAGACCAGTCTCGAGACCTACAACATTGCTAACTGGCTAGTGATACTGACCTGACCTACTATGCCCGCTGTGACGTTTCCCTGGCTTCAAATCGCCGGGAGGATGGCCTCTCCACCCTTTATAGCTCCATGCACACCATGGGCCCGTACCGAGTCATGATGAAGGGCGAGCGACAACCTTCGTCGACTGAGGAAGGGTACCATAAAAGGGGTATTTTTCGGAAGGAAGAGCAGCGACGACGGTCGAAGGTCGGCACGAAGACACGGGTGCCCCCGTGTCTTCGTGCCGACCTTCGTCGCTGCTCTTCCTTCCAAAACAAAGCCTTCTTATGGTAAGCGAAGGTCTGCCGTTCGTCGTTCGTCGCTCTACCGTCTTGACTCTCGGTACGGGCCCATGGGCCTCGTTTGGGTGGGGGACAGGGGGCATGTCCTCCCCATATTTTGGAGAAGGCGGGACAGGGTATCATTTGTTCCCCCCACTTTTCTCGGTTAAATTTTGCATCATTATGACTCTCTTAAGCCAATTTAAAAGTGTATTATATGTGCAGAATGTAAATTATAATTGCCATAATGAATATGATAACTTCAATTATAAATAATATTTTTGCATAATTATTAAATACTTCTGAAAAAAAAATATGCTTGGTGGAGCATTATTGTAATGTGAGGGCTTCACATTACAAAAATGCTCCACCGGCGGCCGGGGGGCTTCGCCAGCGGCCATCTGGACCTGCCATACAGTGCTCACAAGATAGTATGTTGCTGATTATCCCCCCCACGTTTGAAGACAAAACGAGGCCCCTGATGCACACACACATACATACACACACGCGAGTCCAGCTCGCAAGACCGTGTGTGAATACAAACACACACACACAAAGATCGGTCAGTATGAGCACGAAAGCGCTCTTTCCAGAGAAACACATTAACAGGATAGTTGGTGCCACATGTAAGCTCCTGATGAATATCAGAACATCATTAATGTTCACATGGATGAGGATATGATGAAAAAGATCTTTGTGGAAATGATCCGCCCTAAACTAGAATATGCCATGGTGGTGTGGTCCCCACACAAGAAGAAAGATATAAAGAAGATTGAGAGACTACAAAGAGCAGCAACAATGATGGTTCCTAGTCTGGCTGAGTTGACATACGAAGAGAGATTGGACAAGTTAGGACTACCATCTTTGGAAGAAAGAAGGAAAAGAGAGGATCTAATAGCGATGTATAGAGGAATAACGGGATTGCAGAGAAATGACAAAGAGGACATGTTTGTGAGGGACACGGGAAAAAAAGCTAAAAAATAGACGAGAGGCATGAAGGATATTAAGTAATACGGTTTTCTTAACCAGGGTATTGATCCGTGGAATGACCTGGAATGAAATCCTGGACAACGTGAAGTTGAATGACAAATGAAGGACAAATGAAGAGTGTATCTCTGAGTTTAGGGATAAACTTGACCAAATGAGATACGGAGACAGGACCCCACGAGTGTAGCTCATTTCCCGTATATCACAACTAGGTAAATACACAAACGAGATAACGAGATACAAGAGGTAATGGGAAGAAGTTGGAAAGGACCATACGCAAGAGAGATATCAAGAAATATAGATTCCCATACATATCCATTGAACTGTGGAATATCCTGGATAAGGAGGTATATACATGTCAAGAATATTTACGTCTTCACAGCCAAGCTGTATAATAGTAGTTTTGGAGACGGGACAGTACGAGCTTAGCTCTTTTCCTGTAAATCACAATTAAATTAATACAACTAGATGAATACACACACACACACATAGTGTGATTGGTGGATTAGAGCAGTGCTATTCAACCTGGGTGGACGGTCCACCTTAAGGTGGACGAGACTGAGCGAGGGGTGGACGGCTGTCTTGGGGTGGACAGGTGGGTGGACGAGATCATGCCCACGTGTCAGTATAGATCAGTGTTTTTTCTGAATTTTGATACCTATATGAGAGAATGTGGCTGAGAACATGATGATGGTATGCAGACAGTAGAACAGACACTGGAGGTACGAATGTCCCACTTGATTACCAGACACCTTACTTTGATGCAGGAAAACCTTGACTTATATTTCCAAGAGACCTGACCTCCAACATGTGGATGCTTACTCCATTTTCAGATGATGGAACTGATCATTTTTATGCCTTATTGGAGCTTCGAGTGTAATATTCTCAAAAAGCAGCTTTCAAAACATTTGGCCATCCCATGCATTTCTGGGTTGCCCTGCTTGATACTCAGGAATACAAGGAGTTACTTGAGAAAGCAACAGCCATGTTTGTGCAGATGCCAACATTATATCTGTGTGAGCAAGGTTTCTCAAGCTTAGTTTTAAGCAAGGCAAAGAAAAGGATTGCCATTCCGAATTTGGATCCTATCATGCGGGTTGCACTTGAAAATCATCTGATGCCTCGATTTAAGCTGATAGCAGACAAATTGCAACAGCAGCCAGGCCACTGATTTTTGTTTCTTGAGGGAAAAGCTTTATTTTCTGGATTACCAAATATAACGCATATTATGTGCAATTTTACTTTAGTGTCATG
Source organism: Chionoecetes opilio (assembly GCA_016584305.1). Lineage (NCBI taxonomy): Eukaryota > Metazoa > Arthropoda > Malacostraca > Decapoda > Majidae > Chionoecetes > Chionoecetes opilio. The sequence goes on along the minus strand of JACEEZ010000669.1, from coordinate 93,410 downwards.
AAGAAAAATGCATTTGCTCTGGAATTCCTAAGCTATGTTTTTTTTTTTCTCTATACTTATAGTTTTAGACCGCATGTGTTGTTATACAGAATAATATGTAAACTGTAAATAGAAAATTAGTGAAACTGGTGGGTTTTTTTTTTGGGGGGGGGGATGGTTGGTCCTCGCCCGTGGTGGCGCAGGCAGGATTTTTATAGTGACGTCTGTGATTAGAGGCTTATGCCGCCCCCCTGTGTCCTCCGATGCACTCGCAATCGAAGGTAGAGTTGATGGACAGGGCATGTGGGTGTTCTTAGGCCACTCGACGGTGCAGAAAGGTTTTGGTTTTCTTCGGGGATCGAACTTGGGTCACCGAGAACGCCAGTTGGAGACGCTAACCACTCCGCTACCGCCTCCCCTACTTATACATTTGTAGAATGATTGTCTATATAGGATTATAGCATATTTACAATGTCAAGAGCCGTGAGATTTTAGAGATAAAAAAAATTGAGGTGGACAGCTTTTACCAAATCACCACTAGGGGTGGACGACATCAACAAAGGTTGAAGAGCACTGGATTAGAGCATGCCACGCCACTCTGTGGTCCCGCGTTTAATCCCCGCTCAAGGGATTCTTCTGCGGGTGATCACAATCCCCCTCGAGCAAGGGGATGGGGTGTGTTTGGTGTGTGATGTCCCAGCCTTACAAAAGATCTATCTCTAGAGCTCTAAGCTCTTTCCGAGAGGGTAACAGCTGGAGATCGAGTATCCAGTAAATATATAATTCGTTTTTATTTTTTCATATATATTTTTTTACATATAAGCCTATAGCGCTTGTAGGCAGTACGACCTACAGCCAGGGCTTAGATGGTAGGCCCGGGAGGTTCACATGTGGGCATTGATGGATGGCCCTCCCCCGTGGTGGCGCAGGC
>JACEEZ010000669.1:82500-87500 GCA_016584305.1 Chionoecetes opilio | reverse complement strand
GCGGACTTTTCGGGCTGCTCCTGGGAGGGTATTGGGGGGCCCACCAAACAGCTTTCTGAGAGTCTGTTTGGTGGGCCTTCGTCCACAAGAGGACTCTTTAGATAGCACCAACACACTTTCCTGAAACCTCTATGTAGAAATTATGTAATTAAGCTTACCCATCACCCCCCACCCTTCACTCACCCATTACCCATCACACCCCAACTTCACTCCTACCCATCAAATCACAACCCATTTCACTCACCCATTACCCTTCAGCCCCCCACTATTTTCTCACCCATCACCCAATAAACCCCCACCTCATTATCACCCATAACCCACAACCCATATCCAATCGCCCACCCTTCACTCAACCATATCCCATCACCCTACATCAAGGTTTCCTCAATTCTCTACAACTTTTTTTTCAATTCTCGCTAATAGGTGCAAAAAAAAAAGAAAAAAAGTGATCTGGATTATTCATAAGTGGGTTAAAATGTCCCTGTCGAGTGGTTTCCAAAAACTGGACATTATGGGATTTGGCACGGAGGGCGGCCACTATCGGACGACACAGGACAACACACACTTTCGCTTATATTATTATAGAAGATGTAGCCTATGTATTGGGAATTACATTCATAATTTTTTTCTTTTTTTCAGTACTTAGATATCAAATGCAGGAATACAAAAATAACATATTTTAAATAATGTTACTCCAAACCGATAACTTCGCTCCTACCCGGCATCAAGAAAAATTATCATATTTTTCTCTATATATCTGTTGTTTTACTTTTTTTTACCAAACTGCCAATAAAATGCAACTGTGATGGTTCTGAAATAATAAATCACAACAAAATATTCAAATTTCTACCCATTACCCTAGTTTGAACGTCATGTCTGCACTGATTCATAAAATAAAGATTTTTTTAAATTTTCTGTAACTTTTTTATTTTTTCATCGTAAACAAAAAGTTGGAAATATAAAATGTTTGTCTTGTTATGTAGAATGATATTGCTCTCGTGGTAAATATTTGTAGCTTTTACGGTTCTAAAGGTATTTACAAAAAATCGAAATTCAGCCGCCATTTTCCAAGAAGACGGCTGGAGCACAACTTGGATTTGTTGGGACTTTTAATATATTCATCAGTAGGGTTCAGTTTACCAGTGTACCAAGAAGCTTCGACTTCCTGCTAATTTCAAGGTGATATTTCTAAAATTCCTCCACTATTAACCACCACCACCACCACCACCACCACCACAGACGTCATCTTGCCCAAAGGCCCATGATCTGGCCCATGAGAGAAAAAAGATGAATACATAGGAATAACAGATACCAGGAAACCTATTGTTCTATAACGAGGGTATCTGCTGAACTACATACTACTATCAAACTACATGTAAGAGACAGTTAAAAAAAAGAATACCATGCCCTTAAAGAAGTGGAACATGGAAGTTTCGTAGTGAAGATAGAGGATATGAAGTATGCTAACTGATGCTACCACTGTACTAATCGTTCCTGGGGACATTATAATATAATTTACAGGACAGGAGGAGGAGGAGGAGGATGTGCCGTGGGAATAGGGGTGTGTGATGGGGTGTTTGCAGAGATAGTGAGGCTGTGGAGAGTGTGGCATGAGTCTTGTGGTGGGGGGGATGAGGAGGGGTGAGGAAGTATGGATAAGACGGGGATGGGGCGGGTTGGGGGTAGGAGAAAGGGAAGAGTGCGCCAGTACTGACTGGATGTGTCTGTCTGTCTGTCTAGATTCCTCCCCAGTCCCCACCCACCGACCTTTTCTTCCCACTGAGGTTGGTGGTGGGGGGAGTGAAGGATTAAAAGAAGGAAAGGGAAAGGAAGTTTGTTTTCTTATTATCTTCAATACTTGTCTACTACACTGGCTTATGAGGTGTGACACCTGTACCCAGTTACGCCACATCATACCCTGCCAAGTGCCCCTTTCTACCCCGCACTCCAAGTCAGGATGACTTTCCCGAGCCAGTCCTCGTGCCGCACGCCAGCAGCACGAACACTCTCCTCTCTTTTTTCAAACGCATCTCTCTGACGGGCTCAAGCTAGCCCGTGGTCCTCCCCTGCTGGAGGCCCGATAAAAAAAAAAAAAAAAAAAAAAATCATACCACACATATCCCACCATACAATATCAGGATACACCACATCATACCACATCATATTTTACCATACCACACCACACCATATCACGATACACCACATCATATCACATTCTACCACACCACACCATACCATATCCCACCATACCACATCACACATCACACCATACCAAACCATACCACACCAGACCATACCATACCACATCATACCACGCCATACAATACTATACCATACCACACCAAACCATACCAGACCACACCACACCAAACCATACCACACCACACCAAACCATACAATACCACACCAAACCATACCATACCACACCAAACCATACCATACCACACCAAACCATACCACACCAAAACCATACCATACCACACCAAACCATACCACACCACACCAAACCATACCACACCAAACCATACCACACCAAACCATACCATACCACACCAAACCATACCATACCACACCAACCAACCATACCTACCACCACACCAAACCATACCACACACCAAACCATACCACCACACCACACCAAACCATACCACACCACACCAAACCATACACACCAACCATACATACCACACCAACAACCAACCATACCACACCACACCAAACCATACCAACCACACCAAACCATACATACCACACCAAACCATACCATACCAACCAAACATACCACACCACACCAACCACATACCACACCAAACCATACCATACCACACCAAACCATACATACCACACCAACCATACCAACCACACAAATCCATATACATCACCACACCATACCATACCACACCACACCAAACCATACCATACCACACCAAACCATACCATACCACACCAAATCATACCACACCACACCATACAATACCACACCAAACCACACCACACCCGAAACTTAACACACTCACGGTTAAGGATTCGTTATTGGTAATATCGGTTCATTGGGTGTTATAGTATCGGTATCGGCCACTTTCCGGTCCCCAGTGCCACGACTTCAATGCTATCCCTCCCCAGTGCCACGACTTCAATGCTATCCCTCCCCAGTGCCACGACTTCAATGGTATCCCTCCCCAGTGCCACGACGCAATGCTTCCCCAGTGCACGACTTCATGCATCCTCCCCAGTGCCACGACTTCAATGCTATCCCTCCCCAGTGCCACGACTTCAATGGTATCCCTCCCCAGTGCCACGACTTCAATGCTATCCCTCCCCAGTGCCACGACTTCAATGCTATCCCTCCCCAGTGCCACGACGTCAATGCTATCTTTGGTGTTATTTACTCATTCGTTGTTCTTTCTTTATTTCTTCATTAACTCGCACATGTCTTTATCTATAGCAATCACAACTTTTACTTACACTGTATCACAAAATTGTATAACAGATAAATCCAAATTATATCCCCTTATCAGTAAGGTTTTTTTCCCCAATTGATGAATCTGGCACTTCACAGGCTCAAACAACGCCATTAGAACTATGTGAGATGAATCCATGACATGTCTATGAGCTTGAGAAGAATTTAGTGGATAGGATTATGATGAGTGATAGGTCCGGTCCCATCATACCTCCTGTTCGTCAAGCTAATCACTGGAGCATGATAGTTACAAACACTGGAGTACGATACTTAAAATCGGTGGTAGAGAGCAAATCCCAACATGTGGTGGTAAAGTATATGCTTATATCGTCCTTGTTTCCCGACTAAACCCAGGAGAGTTTAGGGCTGTGTTAATGATAGAGTACCGCCACGCCATGGTGCTATTCATGACTATATAGTGGTAATATTATTGACGGCGTGGTGACAACTCTGTGACACGTAATAAACCTGCCGTTACGCCTCTCCATAAAATCTGAATAATGCTAAGTTGAGTTTCCTGCTTTTACACCTCAAAAAAGGAGAGAAAAAATCAAATATGGTCTTAGTTTCCCATAAGTATCAGAATGTATCAGCTTTATGATGACCATCGGTATCGGTAAATTGTACACCTTTACTCCACATTCCCCAACTTACCACCCGATGCAACCATACTGTTACCATACTAAGGTAGTGACGGAGAGTGGTAGGGAGAGGAGGGAGGATCACGAAAAGAAAAAAAACATCCCTTGCTCACCTTACTTCTACATAGGCCGAAAAAAAATAAGATGGCTAAATAAATAAAGAAAAACTAGTCTAAATAAAAAAAGAGGCGAATGTGAGGAGGGGGGATAAGGGGTCGCACCACTAGATCCACCCCTGACACAGGGCACATGAGAAAGCGACTCCTCTTACGGTACACACATCCACCTTTGTCTCGTGACTCACCCCTGCACACCTTCAAGAGTCGCGCAGGTGAGACAAGAAACACTGTAATTACCTTAAAGGTCTGAAAGTAGTATTGTTCTCACCACCACCACCACTGCCTACATAAATACAGCAACGTTTGGAACACTATGAGGATGTATACTTGTCCTCTGTTTATATACATAATGCTGTTTATATACAGGGGTTACAGTTTATGGGTTAGCGTGTCTATATAATGCTGCTTATATAGAGGTTACAGTTTATTGGTTGTAGAAGAGAGAGAGAGATAATATATAAATATATATAATATAGTATATATGAATGAAAGATATATATGAAGAGAGAGAGAGAGAGAGAGAGAGAGAGAGAGAGAGAGAGAGAGAGAGAGGAGAGAGAGGAGAGAGAGAGAGAGAGAGAGAGAGAGAGAGAGGAAGAGAGAGAGAGAGAGAGAGAGGAGAGAGAGAGAGAGAGAGAGAGAGAGAGAGAGAAGAGAGAGAGAGAGAGAGAGAGAGAGAGAGAGAGAGAGAGAGAGAGAGAGAGAGAGAGAGAGGCTGCCCAGTACCACTAAGATAAGCCGTTCACTGATAACACAACTCACTCCCTAACCTACCCATGA
>JACEEZ010000669.1:70000-77500 GCA_016584305.1 Chionoecetes opilio | reverse complement strand
GCGAAGTCGCACAAGATCTCAGAGTGACTCACGATGCACTGAGTCAAACTTCTTCTTGAGATCAACATAGGCTGCAAGCATCGCCTGTCGAAACTCACGTCGGCGTTCTGCCAGGACACGAAGCGGTAGGATACGGTCCGTTGTTGACTTACCAGGCGGGAACCCAGACTGCTGAGGTCTCTGATGCTTCAGCAGATGGCTGCGGATCCGTGTCACCAATAGATGGGTAAGCACCTTGCCTGGTACGCTGAGCAGTGTAATACCGCGTTAATTGTTGCAGTCCTGACGGTCACCTCTCCCTTTCCAGATAGGGACGACCAGCTCCTTTTTCCAGTCAGGAATGGTACCTGATTGCCACACGGCATTCAGGACAGCATGCAACCCGCGGATCATGGCCTCACCCCCAGCTTTGAGGAGCTCCGCACTGATATTACAAACACCAGCTGCCTTTCCAACCCTCAACTTTGCCACACCCAGTTCAACGAGCCATCTGCCCATCCATGTCCGACACGAGGCGCCCATCTGTAGCACTCGCCCGAGATGGAGACTTGGAACGGAGCTTCTTCAGGGCTCGGTAAGCGGTTCGGAGGTCATTAGCGTTCAAATGGCCCTCGACATCCTCAGCGAGACTCCTGACATACCTGTCCTTGTCTCTCCCCAGGAGGGTTCTAGTCCTGCGTAACAGAGCCCTGTGCTGGTCCTGGTTCCTAGCCAGCCTGGCAGCGCGACTCCTCGATATTCTCCAGCGTCTCCGTCTAGACAAATCCACGCCTTGACCTCGGGCGCTCCCCAATACACTCATTGGCAGCCTGGAGTTTTACGTTTGAAGGTATCCCACAGTTCTACAGGGCCCTCGAGGGCACACCAAACCGATTTGAGACTGCCACCGCATACTCATGGGCACATGTCAAGTCCTTCAGCTTCTCAAGATGAAACACAGTTTGGTTACCTCTTGAGATTCTTCTGGACTTGACATGAAGCTTAAGTGTAGCAACAACAAGTCTGTGATCAGTTGCAAAGAACTCAGCACCCCGGTAAACCCATCAGTTCTGGAGGATCCTCCAACGAGTACTAACAAGGACACGGTCGATTTCCTTAGCTATCCCTCCGGCATTACTATAACATGTCCAGCGGTGCAGCTCTGGTCTCTGGTACCTAGAACCTGCAATTCTCAACCTTCTGGACCTTGCGAAATTCAGGAGAGAACTGTTAATGTTTCTGGTACCGGAGCCATGGGGATTAACACATAACTGATAGCCATCTCTCACAGTGCCAGTAGTAGCATTGATAGCAACAATGATGATGTAATAACAATTATAATAATAATCATAATAGAATGACGCCCCCGCACTGCCCCCATTTCCCGCTTCCCGCCCCCTCCCCCCCATATGCTCCACGATCCTAACCCTTCTCAGAACACTACGTATCCACATCCTTGTTACCCACTCCTCCTTTAGTTTGCTCATTCTTTTCTTCGAAGAAACATTCTGACGCAGTCTCTCTCTCTCTCTCTCTCTCTCTCTCTCTCTCTCTCTCTCTCTCTCTCCTCTCCTCATCTCTCTCTCTCTCTCTCTCTCTCCTCTCTTCTCTCTCTCTCTCTCTCTCTCCTCGCTCACACACACACACATACATACATACATACATACATACATACACACACACACACACACACACACACACACACACACACGTGGGGTGGAAGGGGGCGAGGAACAAGTGCGACCTTTGACCTTCCTGTTCTTTGTTGGTGCATAGCAGGGCCGCGGCGACCCTCGTGTCATGCGCTGACTCATTCAGTAACACGTGATTCCCTCTATTGCACCACAGCGGGAGGAGGGATGGGCAAGGATGGCTACATTACAAACGTTTGAAGAGTGACGGGACAGCAACGTTTTTTTCTAATTTATTTTCATATGACAAGAATTTCCTATTATTCTTCGTCATCGTTAGTTCTGCGTATGGGAGATGTACCGAGTAGTGTATACATAAATTATAATCAATTTAAGTGAAAATAAACGTTTTTTTATACCGAATTATGGTAGGAAAACGTCTCCGAACAGTAAAATAAAGTATTTGTAGATCATGCATATAACCATAACACGGTAGCGGTGAGGCCCCTTGCTGGACAACCACTGCCACCCCGCTGTTCGTGATGGACTTGGCAACACATGGCTTGGTGCTGAGTGACTGGCTGACAACACTACAGGCAGCATCCTCCTCCAGTACTATGGATTCATTTAAATCTTTCTTTTTTACGGTTGTAATTATCTCATTTCTCTAATCTTATTCCTGCGATTCTAGTTCTTATTATTCTTTAGTTTTTTCTCCTCCTCCTCCTCCTCCTCCTCCTCCTCCTCCTCCTCCTCCTCCTCCGCTTCATTATATTTCTTACTTTTCTTTCCTATTGTCGTTTTTCTTCAAACATATTCTCGTAATTTTTCTTCTTTCTATTGTTTCCTCTCTTTTCTCCTACTGTCTCCTCGTTCTCATCCTTTTCATTAATATTTCGCTCCACTCATGACTTGCGTCATGACCACACATATATCGCGTCCATCTGTCATACACTTGAGGTGGTCCCGCCATACCCCTGCACACACACACCCCTGCTTCATGCACTGCAACATTCCACAACACTGCGTTTTTCACTGCTGATCCACAAATGATCTTGCTTGCAACACCCTATGTTTATACTATAACACTCCAATATACTCCACACGATCCCTGCAACACTATACAACACCAAGTCTATAATGCAATATACTTTACCACAACAATTCGAACCTTCCATACCAATACAACACAGCAACACTTATTACACGAAAGAGAGAGAGAGAGAGCGAGAGCGAGAGCGAGAGAGAGAGAGAGAGAGAGAGAGAGAGAGAGAGAGAGAGAGAGAGAGAGAGAGAGAGAGATAAAGCAACAAGATAACCAAGACAAAAGTCTCCGAAAAAAAAAAGCCTTGTAACGGAAGACCCATTTCCTTCTCTCTCTCTCTCTCTCTCTCTCTCTCTCTCTCTCTCTCATCATCTCATTCTCTCTCTCTAATCTATTCTCTCTCGCAGCCGCCCTCTCGCGCTCTTCTCTCTTCCTCATTCTATTACTATGACATATGTATATTATATATAATATAAATATATATAAAATTATCTAATATTGCCGCAAAGCCGCCTCCGGGCGGACTTTTGTAGTCCTGCGAGGGCTATTGTGGCCTTCGGCCCACCACCTGTTATGGTGGGCCAAACCCCACCAACACAGACTCTCCAGATAGTCCCTTCTAACTTTCCTGAAATCATGGATGTAAAATGTATTATTACGCCAACCCATTACATCACCCCCAACCCATTAACTCACCCATTACCCATCACCCCCCACCCATTCACTCACCCATCCCTACACCATCTACCACACCCACCCATTCACTCACCCATTACCCATCACCACTACACACCATTACCATCACCCCCACTTTCCCTCGCACCCACCATTCCCACATTCACTCACCATAGGCCACACCATATACCAATAAATTAAAGTGATCGCATTCCCCTAACCCTATCAAGTTTCCTCAATGCTCGCAACACATTGTTGCCACAATTCTCACTTAGGCTACAAACTATGCGTGATCGACACACATAGTGCCACACCCTACAACTCTTCACTGTGATATGATATTGCGTCACTGGGGGCATATGAACAACACATATACACACAATTCACTATATATATATATATAATATATATATATATATATATATATATATATATATATATATATATATATATATAATATTATATATATATATATATATATATATTCATAACTTATTTCGAGGGCAGTGGTTCTTAACATTTCTACCACCACGCCCCCTTTAGTAGTTGACCCTTGCCTACATGCATCATGTCAGGTGTCACTATAAAAATCTAGCCTGCGCCACCAACGGGCGGAGGACCAACCATCATCAACCTCCAAGAGTGATGATAAAGAATAGCCTACAGGCGCTATAGGCTTCAACGTAAAAATAAAAAAAATAAAAAAAATAAAAATAAATGCATGCCCTCTCTCCACTTTTTCAACCCCAAAATTTCAAAATCGCCCTGAATCAAAAAGAAAAACTATAAAATGCGTTTTAGTATTTATGTTGAGCAAATATTTATTCATAAACTTCACGCAAGATACAATACACCAAATAGATTTAGTGAAATTACATTTGACGAGATACTTGAAATATCTTCCCTTTTCTCTCGGGGATCGCATCCCCCTGGCCTCACTCCCCCCACCCTTCCAGGTTAAGAGCTGTTCTAGTGGCTGTATCCTGTATAAACAGCTTACATCGTGGTTATAATTACGTATCATTATCATAATAACCATCAACATTTTCATTATCATAATTTGTATCACCATTCTTCTTTTCATCATTACTTCTACAAGGTGACCATTATTGGCCTATGTGATTTACGTTTTTTTTATCAATAGACCAAACTTCGATCCTCTGAGTGGTAGTAGTAGTAGTAGTAGTAGTAGTAGTAGTAGTAGTAGTAGTAGTAGTAGTAGTAGTAGTAGTAGTAGTAGTAGTAGTAGTAGTTCATGTTTATATTTCTAAGGATAAGCATGAGGATATCAAGGTGGCATATCACACAAACAAACACAGTGGTGTAGCCAAGGGGGGAATGGGGAGGGATTTGAAAAAGCCCCCCGGGCCCCCAACGGAGGGAATCCCACAAATGGTTATCAGGATCTGTAAATCAAGAGACGATTGGGAGGCTGCCTCAAAGTACTCTGATGTAAATGGAAATATATCTTATATTCAAATATATTTAAATAATCAAATTAAATTCCTGCATTCTCTTGTTTCTAACACTCCACCATATTACCATATAAGTAAGTTAAGCTATATGTTATCAATGTTATAATTCAGGTTAAAATACTTGTTATCATATATATATATATATATATATATATATATATATATATATATATATAAGCATGGGGCCTAGGGTCTTTGGGTCAGACCATTTGAAGCTGGAGGTCGCTGCCAACTTTTAAAATTCAAATTAGAAAGGAAAGCCTAGCCGTGCTGCTCAGGCCAAAACGTATAACTATAACATACGGTAGTTATGATTATAAGTGCGTCACATAATATGAAAAGAAATTGGCCACCCAGCCTAATGGGTAAGTTGAACTCAACCAGATGGTGTTTGCTGAATTTTGAATTTTTTTTTGCAATATTTATTTCATTTTCATCAAATTTCACCATATGTTGAAGCTATAAGATATTAAGCTTGGCTCTCGAAGAGCCAGGCCCCCGTCTCTAGCTCCGTCCCAGCACACACACATACACACACACACACACACATAATTAATACAGATAGTGCGGAACATGATAATGAAACCTGATTAGTATGGATACCGTGATAGATCCGTCAGAGCCCCACCCCTCCTCCTGTCTCAAGTTTGCACTCCAATTCCCTCTTTTCTGTCTAACACAGCAAATTTTCAGGTTAAGTTTACTCTCTCTCTCTCTCTCTCTCTCTCTCTCTCTCTCTCTCTCTCTCTCTCTCTCTCTCTCTCTCTCTCTCTCTCTCTCTCTCTCTCTCTCTCTCTCTCTCTCTCTCTCTTTCATTATTTACCCTGATCTCCCTCGTTTTCATGAGCAGGAACAATAGTAACTGTTATGATGGTGGTTGTGATAGCAATGATGAAGGTTATGATAATGATGGTGACGCAAGTATTGCTAGTAGTAGTAGTAGTAGTAGTAGTAGTATAATCTTCTTTCTGTTTAAAATCACTTTTTCCCATAACATTTTATGAGGTTAGACGGGCGATGATACGCTTCCAACTATCTCTATCCATTGCCTCAACTTCTTCAATGCCCAATGCTGCCAGATCTTTCCTTGGCCTGCCCGGTGGACGGCAACCTGGAACTTCCACTATAACAGCTCTCCCCAATGCCTCACCACCTTCTCTTCTCTTCACATGCCCAAACCACTTCAATCGCCTTACTCTCAGCACGGTACTCAGCTCCTTCAATCCACATTTTCTTGCCACCTCTTCATTGGGCACTTCATCTTTCCATGTGATCCCAGTCATATATCTCAACATTCTCCGATCACACCCAACCAACAAGTCCTCCAACTTCTTCGTCAAAGTCCATGTCTCAGAACCATACAGCAAAATTGATCTTATAAATGCTTCAAATACTTTTCCACTGTTTTTCAGTGGAATATTCTTGTTTATCAGCAGTCCAGCTATATATCTCTCCACTTCATCTATGTAGTTGCTACTTGTTTTCTTACTGCTCTCTCCACTCCACCCTCGTTATCTAACATGTCACCAAAATAACAAAACTGTTTCACTTCTTCTATCACATCACCATTCACTTATATATTTTATAGTTTCTACCTCTTCCTCTTCTGGCGGAAGAACTATAATCATTATAATTATTTGTATAATTATTATTAGTAGTAATAGCACTAGTAGTAGGGTTATCAGAAGCAGTACTAGAAGGGGTGGATATGTAAGTGGTGGTGGTGGAGATTACAACGATTATAATGATGGCAAAGGTAGTGGTGATGGTGGTAGTGTAACCGAGATAATAATATTTACTAAACAGCAACTTCATCCTCACCACCTGGCATATTCAGGGTGATGGTGGTGGTGGCGACTGTGAAATTTACTCACGGCCTAATAACGCGTTGGACACGCGATCTCAAGCAGTTATCCTCCCAGAAACAGCTTAGAGCTTAGAGAGTAAAGTAACTTTGGGTTAAAGTAATCGTCCAGACCCAATTTTTTTTTGCCGAATTATGTTGAATGTACATTCAAAACACCTAATCCACCAAAAATAATTGATTTCCAGGCCTTATTTCCGTAAAAACACGACTTTTGTAAAAAGCGCGCGAAAAAAAAATCTTCCCTCCAACAGGGCTACGACTGTTATTGATGACGTCAGAACAGGGACGCCCGCAGACACTCTGTCTGACACCTGTCGGCAAATGTTATGATAAGCAATTGTACTTCGGTGACACAGTGAATCTGTCGCTGTGACAGATCTAGAGTACGATGCTCAATCTGACACCGAAAGAAATGACGCTGGTCGCGTATACTATGAGGAAAACGAACCTCAGATTGTCATGGGATCCTATATGCTTGAGCCTGAGTACGAGGTGGATGAACAGGTGTTAGCAGAGCCTGAGGTTCAGCAGGAGGACCTGGCACTTCTCCAAAACATGGATTGGTAAATAAGGTTAAACCATGTGTGTGTGGGAATCACAATGAAGGTACTTTCGAGAAAATCCTATGGTTAGTTTTGGAGCTACAGTCTAACGTCATTACTCGGAAACCACATACTAGCATTAACTACAGCATATAGTTGGAAAATATGCGGGCGGGAAGGCAGAAAGTGTGACAGCTACACCACCACAAGGTCTCTCACCACAGGGCACGCCCACTCCACAACTGGTTTACTTGGTTTACTTGGTCTTGTTAAGAGGCAAAGCCTC
>JACEEZ010000669.1:50000-65000 GCA_016584305.1 Chionoecetes opilio | reverse complement strand
AGGCAGTAAATATTCAGGATTTTTTTTTTCTCTCTCTCTCTCTCTCTCTCTCTCTCTCTCTCTCTCTCTCTCTCTCTCTCTCTCTCTCTCTCTCTCTCTCTCTCTCTCTCGACAACTTTTTCTTCAAGCATTTATTGCGATGATGCGGAGAAGCAAAAGAGGGAAGATTAGGGGGAGGAATGCAAAGAAAAAAGAATATTTAAACACATTTTTATCCAAACGGAAAATATACGGATATATACGCTGGAAAACACAGGATCTGCTGAACTACCTAAGCTACAAGGAAAGGAGGCGAGGACAAAGTTGAAGGCAGTCATGATAATTATTCTATACCGGAAAAGTTGCAGGTGAGAAAAAAAAGAAGGGTGAGAGAGATAATGGATATATTCTTTAAATTAATAGTACTAACAGCTGCTAACTTCAAAGAGGTATAGGAAGAATATGAGTTTAGGATTGCTTACGCGGTATCTATCAAAAATATTACTGCCTACAACATGCACGAGGAGACTTGTTTCGAATGTTCAAAACCCAATAAAGAAAAAAAATGTTGAGCTTCAATTGATTTCTGCAGGTCAGCTACAATTTGAAATCCGATATTCCTGCGGTGACGTATGGTCGGCCAAGTGTTTAAAATTCTTCGTTAATAGTCATATCTAAAAATCTTAGAACTACTATTCAGGAGGAAAGGGAGGAGGAGGAAGATCAGTTACATAGTACTTGTATAGTTACGTGGAGATAGAAGGGAAGGAAGGGTAGGAAAAGGTATGGGGAAGAGGGAAGGGCATAAACGACCACTACCACTCTTCGCACCCCCTCCCTCTTTTTCCCCTCCTTCTCCTCCCTCTCTTGCACCCCCTCCTTTCTCCCTCCCCCTCTTCTTGCACCCCCTCCTTTCTCCCTCCCCCTCTTCTTGCACCCCCTCCTTTCTCCCTCCCCCTCTTCTTGCACCCCCTCCTTTCTCCCTCCCCCTCTTCTTGCACCCCCTCCTTTCTCCCCCCCTCTTCTTGCACCCCCTCCTTTATCCCTCCCCCTCTTCTTAACAGGTAAAAAGTAACCCCTACAAATTAATTAAGAGTAATTTTATTGGTACGAGATGGTGAAAGGAAAAGTATTGAAGGAGGAGAGAGGAAAGGGAGAAGAGGGAAGGGGGGGAGGAGGATAGATGCAAGTACTGCTGGGAAGACGGGGATAAGGGAGAGAAGAGAGGAGAGGAAGGAATGAGGGATGAGAGGCGTGTAAGGGAGGTGGGAGAGGAAAGAGGAAGGGAGGAGATGGATGGAAGGGGGGTAGATGAAGAAGGGGAAAAATGTTGTCCTGAGTTGGTAACACGTCATCAATTGGCAACGATGGTGTACTTGCTTGCCTGGCTGAGAATGCGTCCAGCCAGCACTGTAGTCACCACCACCACCACCATCACCTTCACAAATTCACAATCACTTATCATCACCATCACTCATCAAAACAAACTATCACCATCACCCTCATTCCCACCATTATCATCACCATCATGGCCTAAAGCACTAAGCAATACATCATCACACATCACCACCACCATCATCACTACCACAAACAAAACCATCACCACCACCACCTCACCGTGACGTCACACCACCACACACTTCCCTATCTTCAAGGCCTGCGGGAGGGAGGCGGAACACAGGGAGGGAAGGTGAGGGAGGGAGGAGAAGGAGGAAGTGGAGGAGGTGGAGGAGACAGTACCCACCAATCTTAACACACGCAGGTCCCGTTACTGAGACGACCCCCTCTCCCTACCCCGCCTCCTCCTCCTCCTTCTCCCTCCCCTCCCAAACCACATCAACCCCACCTGCTTGAGAGAGGAAAATGACGGATGGAGAAGAGGGAGATGACGATGATGAAAAGGAGGAGGAGAAGGAGTAAGGTTGATCTTCATTTTTCACTTCCTTCATGTCTTTAGTTAAATTTCTTCTTGTCAGCACTTGAAGTAATATTTCCGCCGCTTCCTCCTCCTCCCTCACAAATTACGCACCGTTACCACTCTAAAACTGTCACGCAAAACACACACACACACACACACATCACCGTGAACACACATATTCATACACATGGAGATGTAGAAATGTGTAAATATATAAATATATAAATAATGGTATATACTGAACAACAATAATAATGATAATGATACTATTACTAATAAATAACTTGATAGTGCCAACTTTTACACCGTTTGCCCTAGAATGGCTTCGTTTTCTCTTTTCCAGAATGTCAGAGAAAATGGGTTTGTGTTTGAAGTTTGGCAGAGAGAGAGAGAGAGAGAGAGAGAGAGAGAGAGAGAGAGAGAGAGAGAGAGAGAGAGAGAGAAGAGAGAGAGAGGGGAGAGAAGAGAGAGAGAGAGAGACGGGAGAAAATATCTGGTCTGGTTGTCATAACAATAAAATTTTGTCATCTTCGAGACAAACACACACACACACACACACACAAACACACACACACACACAGACACAGACACACGTCACACACACAGACCATACAGAGGAATATGTGCGCACACACGCCTGAGAGCCGCTCTGGTGCACAACGGGAACAATTCACACAACGGTAGCAACACACACACACACACAACGGTAGCAACACACACACAACACACACACACACACACACACACACACACACAGTCAGGTAATGAAGTACCTGCGTTGAGTAGGTCTCTGTCTCACCACCACCACCACCACCACCCACCAACCCTCCCTGAATCCGGCTGCCTCTCCCTCCTCTCTCCTCCCTTAACGCACACCCTTCTCCTTCTCTCTCCCTCCTCCTATTTTAATATCACTCCCTCCTCTTATTTCCCCTCCCTTCCCATCTCATGTAACGTCCCTCCCCCTCCTCCTCTTCCTACTCCAACAAGTTACCAGCTAATGTTGTCGGAGCCAACACATTAAACAATATTAAAATGATCAGACGGATATTAATTTTTAGTAAATGGATTCTGATATTGCCTCGCGTGTAGTTTTACTAACTTTCTCTGGATTATCAGCACTAGTGGACTAGCATATTGTATTCTTCTACTTTCATTCTTTGCTACAAAATTTCCATGTAGTATTTATTAGTACCATTTTTATACAAGGTAGTACTGTACATCGTGTTGTTATCCAACTATTTTTTGCCGGTTTGTCGTCGGAGTTAGGGGTGGGTGGGGAAGAGCCTTGTTCTATGCTATCATCTTCAACATGAAGCTTGGTGTAATGTATTATATAATGGTACATGTAGCTTGTATACTACTTGATATAGTAATGGTGCGTAGTTCAGCAGATACCCTCCGACGGGTCCCAAGGTATTTGTTCTTCCTATGTATTCCTCCTCCTCCTCCTGTAAGTTCACCTGGCTCGCATCCTGGCCACAAGATACGTATGAGTGGTCTAAACTGATCCTGTATCTGGTATACTCCTCTCTCATCTCTCTTCTCTCTTCTATCTCTCTTCACTCGTCTCTCCATCTCTCTCTCTCTCTCTCTCTCTCTCTCTCTCTCTCTCTCTCTCTCTCTTTGTTTGTTTGCAAAACGCAAAAACGCTTTGTATGATGAAGATACACCCACAAAACAAACACACACACACACACACACAGTGTTTAAACATCCAACACCCTGTTTACACGCCGCTACAGTTAAGGTTACTCGGTACATCCCTAAATGCTGTCTCTCCATAATATTACAAAAGATTACACCCTACACCCTACACCGACACTTACCATGTATACTACGATGACTTTGCTTTATACACATATACTAAACAGGTCTCTCTACTACACTTGTTCTTCAATGTGTTCTTCAATGTCACAACGTTCTTCACGTATTGTATTTTATTGTATTCTATATCCTCTACACCTACACATTATTTACGTTTTTATGGATACACAAAAACTTTACACATTCACACATTCATTTATGCATTCCTTCACGTTATTACTACAACTTCATCTCGCCAAACTTCATATACATTTATTCTCTCTCTCTCTCTCTCTCTCTCTCTCTCTCTCTCTCTCTCTCTCTCTCTCTCTCTCTCTCTCTCTCTCTCTCTCTCTCTCTCTCTCTCTCTCTCTCTCTCTCTCTCGTCCTCACTACAAAAACACACATCACGCAACACTTACACACTTCTGTTTCACACCACTACACATCGCAACACCTCAACTCCTGCACAATAAATACACCTAGCGACACAGAACACCCTCCTGGCCTCATCCTCTCTACACCCTTCCTGCCACACCACCAACCTCCCTCTACAGTGTCTACACCCCCTCTTGTCTTACGCACTCTCCCTTGCCACACTCAAGCACCAGTCACACCCTAAAAGAAAAAAAGAAGAAGAGGGAGGAGGAAAAGGATTTCGGAGGGAAGTAAAAAGCGGTGTTCCTATTATACCTGCGTGACATCTGATTATGGAGGTAAATATGAGGTGTACATGGTTCATACATACACACACACACACACACCACACACACACACCACACACACACACACACACATACACATACACACATATACACACACACACACACACATACACACACGCACTTGATGGGAAGCCATTACGATTTACGATGACAAGAGGGTGTGTGTGTGTGTGTGTGTGTGTGTGTGTGTGTGTGTGTGTGTGTGTGTGTGTGTGTGTGTGTGTGTGTGTGTGTGTGTGTGTGTGTGTGTGTGTGTGTGCGCGTGTGTGTGTGCGTGCATTTACCTAGTTGTGATATACGGGAAATGAGCTACACTCGTGGGGTCCGTCTCCGTATCTCATTTGGACACTTTTTTTCCTTAATAAGGGACGGCATACTGGTTTTTGAGCTAATATAGAGGCAAATGTGAAATTGAATTAAGCACATTAAAAAATCATAGGATGTTGTGACAAACATTTGCCAAAGTTACAGCGCGATATCTTTATTCTAAGCACGTTTTTTTAAGGTTTAAAGGGCGTGGGCGTAACATGTTTATGCTCGGACATTTAAATAACTTTTTGCCGTCACTCCTTTTCTCCGCGTGTTTCTAGCTTTTTTCCAGAATTGTTTAAGATTTTTTTTAGTTCAGATGCAAGAGGTATTTGGTAACTGTTCCCCTGGTCAGTGCTGAGTGGCGTCTACTCCCCTCTGCGGCGTTCTGATGACTGCGCGGTGTTTTGATGACGCACTAAAACCTTCGCTTTTCCTCACATGTAAGTTTTTCTTCTTTAAATCGTTACTGTATCGTTAATTTTCATCCGATTTACTTCATTTTTCTTATTGTGCTTGTCATAACATTTTCTTTAACTTTTATCACATATTTTTAATATTGGTTAAAAATATCTATGTTTTAGCATGCCTAATTGCGATTATTTTTGAGTTTCGCTATAATTTTCATTGCATTATATTTTCTTAACAATATAATACAGCGCATTTGGTTAAAATATATCTATAAATGTTATTTGGGAATGATCAATCTCGTCACTGGTTGTTTTCTAATGGTTAATTAGTTTTTAGGTGGTAGTGCGTTGAAGTTAAGGTATTATTTTAAGGTATTTTATACATGATTATTTTTTTTCATGTATCGGCCTGAAACTTTTTGCACTCGTAAGTAGGTATCTTAGCTTGTGTGTATTAAAGTTTCATGTAAATGAGTTCATAATTTATTATGCACATGGCGTCCCTTAATTAAACTCAAGAGATACACTCTGCATTTGCTATATCGTTGTCCAGGTCATTCCATGGATCAGTACACCGGTTTGGAAAACTATATTTCTTAATATCCTTCACGCATCGTCTTTTTCAGCTTTTTTCCGTGTCCTCTTGTGCTTCCCGTGTCCCTCACAAACATGTCCTTTGTCAATTCTCCCCAAGCCTGTTATTCCCCTATACATCGCTATTAGATCCCCTCTTTTCCTCCTTTCTTCCAAAGATGATAGTCCTAACTTGTCCAATCTCTCTTCGTATGTCAACTCAGCCAGACTAGGAACCATCTTTGTTGCTGCTCTTTGTAGTCTCTCAATCTTCTTTATATCTTTCTTCTTGTATGGGGACCACACCACCATGGCATATTCTAGTTTAGGGCGGATCATTTCCACAAAGATTTTTTTCATCATATCCTCATCCATGTGAACTAATGATGTTCTGCTACTCGTCAGGAGCATATATGTGGCACCAACTATCCTGTTAATTTGTTTCTCTGGAGAAAAGTTGTCTTGCATTATTAATCCGAGGTCTTTCTCTTCGCTCGGCTTAAATAATCTCACTTCCTAATTTGTAACAGTTACTTATCCTCATTGTACTTCTTCAAAATTATAAAATATTGCACTTTTTTGCATTACTTTACATTTCCCACTGCTGAATCTATTAATGTATCTTATCCAAATCCTTCAGTAACAATATACAATCTACCTCCTTTTCTATCTCTTTCATAATTGTAACATTATCTGCAAATAAACTCACATAACTTTTTAATCCATCTGCCATGTCGTTCATGTAGACCAAGAACATAGTCGGTGCTAACACTGAGCCTTGAGGTACACCGCTTAATACACTCCTCCACCCCGAAACACAGTCCCTAATCACTGTTCTTATCTGTCTCCCATTCAGAAAATATTTTATCCATTTCAAAATATTTCCTTCCAGTCCACCTTCGTGATTCAATTTCCACAACAGCCTTTCATGAGATACCTTGTCTAGGTTTTTTTTTTTTTATCCAAATAGACACAATCCACCTATCAGTGGGTGCGTGTGTGTGTGTGTGTGTGTGTGTGTGTGTGTGTGTGTGTGTGTGTGTGTGTGTGTGTGTGTGTGTATGTGTGTGTGTGTGTGTGTGTGTGTGTGTGTGTGTGTGTGTGTGTGTGTGTGTGTGTGTGTGTGTGTGTGTGTGTGTGTGTGTGTCGGAAGATTTAAGGGTGTAGGATGTCGACAGTTGTCACTCACACTCACTCACTCTCGTGCTGACTTGTCACGCTTAAAACACACACACACACACACACACACACACACACACACACACACACACACAAAGACACACGATAAAAATGTAATCCTTTCCTTGCCTTTCTGTAACCTATCTCCTTCCCTCCCTCTTGCAAGAAATATTTATATGGCTTCAATTAGGAGGAGGGGGAGGTGATGGTGTTGGTTACGTGGGGAGATGCAGAGGAGGAGAATAGCGCGCACACCCATCCACCTCAAACACACAACACACACACACACACACACACACACACACACACACACACACCAAACAACCCTCCCTTCACTCCTCTTCCCTCCATCTCATCACACGTTCCCTCCATCCCTGCCTGGTCCCCTCAAAATCAATCTCGTCACTTCCCTCCTTCCCTCCAGCCTGTCAATCAATACCTGACTGCCCGAGGTAAAGCCAGGAGGAAAAGAGAACGGAAGAAGGAGGGATAGTAGGAGAATTGTAGAGAGAAGGGAGAGTTAGCACAGGGATTGAGGGAAAGGATGGGGGAGAGAAAGAGCAAATGTGGAGGATGGAGAGAAGAGTGGAGGGAGCAAATGATGATTAAGAAATTAAATTTAGTAACTTTGAAATGCACAAACTTTATCAATTACTCTCTCTCTCTCTCTCTCTCTCTCTCTCTCTCTCTCTCTCTCTCTCTCTCTCTCTCTCTCTCTCTCTCTCTCTCTCTCTCTCTCTAGTTAACCTTGAGAAAAGAAAAGAACAAATTTCCTGGAAAGCAGCAACAAGACAACAACAATGACAACAAGAGGATGAAGAAGATAACTGTTACAATACACACACACACGAAAAGAAGAAAAACAGGAAAAGAAAAAAAAAAAATGATGATGAATGATGTTGAACACTAAAGATGATGAGGAGGAAAAAAGGGAAAAAAAGACTAAGATGAATATAATTATATCAATAACACAAATAATAATATTACTAGAGGTTAGGCGGAAGACAAGCAATGAGGTAAATTTTGTCTGACTCGCAGAGTGACTGAATCACTTGTCTATTAAGAGGCACGGGTCTTTTACTACAAGCCCTCGCTTGCTTACACTCCTTAAAAAAGTAGCAATGAAACAACAACAATAATGATGATAACAGTATTAGTAGTATTGTAGTGCCCTCACTATAATTATGGGCTTAACGCCAAGACTGTGGGTCACGCCCCTGCAGCTGTGGCCCGTTGGGATTATGACCTGACTTCACCTGACCTCCTAGCCCAGACATTGTTTCCTGTGTTTTGCCAGTAAAACCCTGGCCACTACAGATCACACACACACGCTCTCATAATCTCGTGACTTTCCGCTGTTAATAAACTTGTGCGTGCCACTTCGTGTTTCGTAGAACCCATGTCAGGCTAAAGGAATACTACAGTATTAGTAGAGTAGTAGTAATAGTAGTAGTAGTAGTAATATTAATAATAATAATATTAATAATAATAATATTAATAATAATAATATTATTAATAATAATAATAATAATGATAATAATAATAATACAAAGAAGATATAGAAAATAATGAGAAGAAGAAAACAACAACATACAACATGAAAACAATACATACACGAATATACAAATAAATCAACATTCGAGTAAATAATTTAATAGTTACACAAAAAAGAAAAGAAATATTCACAAATGTAAATAACAGCAAACACAAATCTTTTTCATGCCTGGTTTTTCAACAAACAAACAAACACACAAACATACACCCACACTGCCACTATATATGTACTACCTTTGCAAGGGTGTGTGTGTGACTGTGTGTGAAAGGTCAAAGGGGAAAAAAGATGGAACGAGGAGGAAAAGAGGAGTGAGGGATGGAGAGGAAAGGCAAGGGTAGTAAATAATAATAATAATATTATTAATAATAATAATAATAAAAATAATAATAATAATTGTATTCTCACCCGAAGGCATATAGGAAAAACAACAAAATAATATACAGACATGAGGAAATGAACTTAAGTACTAAAGCAAATAAAATATAGGTAATATATACATGTGGGCAATATATACACTGCAGTACATACAAAGTATACGTACTATATGTACACCTGCGATACCCAACATTTTGTACAAACAGCAGGCCCAGCCACCGCTGTTGTATAAGTCCACATACATAGGCCCAAAGTAACTAAGATATCTTAGTTCCTCTGCATAGGCCGAGCTCTGCTTGATGGAGGGAATGATGGAGTTCGCAGAGAGCTCCACCCTACTCCTGAAGCTGAACGCGGAGTGTCGACGGATCACATCCAGATTGTTCACCCCGTTCCTAGCGAAGGCCAGGGACGAGCTGGACCATCTGGGCAGCCCCAGAAGCCTCTTAAGGATGTCATTGTGACATCCTTAAAGACCTTAAAAATCCTTGCATCCTTAAAGATCCGAGGATTCTGAGCATTACATACTTTGATGTATTTAGAAAGACTCTTGTGCCACATAAAAGTGAGTCCACGGTATGGTCTGTGTATCAATCTGCAGCGCCTCAGGGCCCGTGTCTCGTCCACAGCCGATGTCGAGAAAGACACAAAGTCCTTATGGAGGCCATTCGGTCTGTGCACCTCGTCAGGGCACAGCCACGTCACAGTAAAGGAGTAGAGAGGGGGAGAAAAAGGGGGTGAGGGGGAGAGTGGACATACAAAACATATTGGAGGAGTAGGAGGAGAGGAACAATGGGAGGGGAGGGAAGGGGAGGGGAGTGAGAGACAGGATTGCGAATTTCCAGAAAGTAATGCGCACATAACACACACACACACACACAGGGTGGTGGTGGTGGAGAGTGGAGGTGGTAGGAGGAGGAGGAGGAGGAGGAGGAGGAGGAGGTGTTGGGTGGAGGTGGTAGGAGGAGGAAGAACTGAGTGAAGGATTACAAAGGATTACACAAGATTACAAAGGAGGAGGATAGTAGAGGTCAAACGCAGAAGGGGAAGGTCACGGCAAGGTCACATGGACTCGATTAAAGGGAATGAATGTGTGTGTGCGGAGAGAGAGAGAGAGAGAGAGAGAGAGAGAGAGAGAGAGAGAGAGAGAGAGAGAGAGGAGAGAGAGAGGGAGAGAGAGAGAGAGAGAGAGAGGAGGGGAAAGCCAGAACTGTTCAGATTATGAGGGGAAAAAGGAGAGGAGGTAAGAGAGGGAGGAAGGGATGAGAGGAAGGAGGGAGAGGAGGAAGAGTGGAGGGACTGTGGCAATATTGGAAGTAAGGGGAGGGAAGGAGATAAGAGAGAGAAAGGGAAGGGAGGAGAAGGAGGAGAGGAAAGGGGATATACTTGAAAGCAGAAAGGTGAGCCTAGAGAAGAGAGCGAAAAAAGAGAAGATAGAAAGATAGTACAAAGAAAGAGAAAAGAAAGAAAAAGAATGGGTGGAGAAAGTAGAAGAAATGGAAAGGAAAAGAAGGAAAGGTGAAAGAAGGAAGGGTTGTGAGGGATCAATATGGCGGCTGACACACACACCTTTCATTTTTCTGTGTGTGTGTGTGTGTGTGTGTGTGTGTGTGTGTGTGTGTGTGTGTGTGTGTGTGTGTGTGTGTGTGTGTGTGTGTGTGTGTGTGTGTGTGTGTGTGTGTGTGTGTGTGTGTGTTAACCTCTTCCTTGAAAGGCTGAGGGCTGGGGGGCAGGGAAGAGGTGAAGGAGGAATGGGAGAGATGAGTGGAAGAGATGAGGAATGTGAAGACATTAGAAATGGAGGGAGAGAGAGAGAGAGAAGAGAGAGAGAGAGAGAGGAGAGAGAGAGAGAGAGAGAGAGAGAGAGAGAGAGAGAGGAGAGAGAAGAGGAGGAGAGAGAGAGGAGAGAGAGGGATGAGGGGATGCGCTCCTATTACTCACAAATACACATATCCGTTGATTTTAAACACACAGAAAATGAGTGGTTGTAGTGTGTGTATTATGTTGTGTGTGTGTGTGTGTGTGTGTGTGTGTGTGTGTGTGTGCGTGTGTGTGTGTGTGTGTGTTCAGTTATATAGCTTGTCTTATCATATCTTAACTCCTTCTATTCCTCTTTCCCCCCCTCTTCTTGCTTTTCCTCCTCTTCCGCCTCCCACCCCCTGACCTCCAGAGACCGAGATGAGGCGCCCCTCTTCCTCCTCCTCACGTGTTTGTTTACCTAACATTCTCTCTCTCTCTCTCTCTCTCTCTCTCTCTCTCTCTCTCTCTCTCTCTCTCTCTCTCTCTCCTCATGAATAGGAACCTACAGAGTCATGCCGTCTTCTTATTTCTCCTCCTCGCTCTTCTAAATTCACATTTGTCATAAAAAAATATTCAATCAGAGGTAAGGAAGGATGAAAGACAAACATGAAGAAGACTAAGAAGAAGGACGATGCAGCCTGGAAAAAATGTCTGGAAATGATAGAGCAGAAAGAGGAGGAGAAGGAGGAGTTGTGGGAAGTAACACAAAACCAGCTGGGATATTACGTGGTTACATTCCTGAGTATACTAACCTATAGATCTGTGCCACCACGGAGATAGAACGATAGTAAAGTGAGAAGGCCCCTCCCCACCCACACCCCTCCCTCTCTGTCCCTGAACACAGACGGCACAAACAGATACACCATCGTAACTGTTTATAAAGGAGAACTAAGAGCTGTGTCACTGCTGTTATGTCTGCTGTGTACCGTTGTTGCATACAATGGCGTATATAGGGGGGAGGGGTGAATTCGGTCATGGCCCCCCTTTTGTCCCAGTAGACCTACATAATCTGCATCTCTAAATACGTATACAAAACATTTGCCATTTTTTGTCTTAGCCAAGATACATAAGCTTCTTAATATTGTTTTGACATTGAATATCAAATTAGTGCAATATATCCCTCCCCAGACTCCCAGCTGCAAAGACTCGCTTTGCTCCCCCCCCTCCCCCCACCTTTAAAAAATCAGCATTTACCCCTGTGCCCCCACCCCCTTTCCAAAAACCTATATATGCCACTGGTTGCATAGATGATAGATGTTAGGTAATTGTAGGGGCATTGTAAAATAGGGGTATGTCAGTGTGCTGATGTGATGAGTAACTGCTAAGTGAGTGATGACATAATATGTCGTGCTGATATTGTGTGTTGCAAGGTGCTTGTGTGGGCGAGGCGTGAATGGAGAGATGGGTTTGGCATCTGCAGGGAAAGGGAAAAAATAAGTAGGACGAGGTATCTTGAGGTGAGGTGAAGGAAGAGAGCGAGTTCTAAGAAGATGGAGGATGAGAAGGAAGAGGAAGACCAAAAGAAGAGGGAAAAAAATAGATGGACGACGACCAGTAAATTGAGTACAGGAAAAGGAGGAGGAAAAACAACATAAAGAGGAACAGAAGGAGGAAGAGGAGTGTCGGGCTGTCCACAGTTTGCCTATCTAGTATAAACAGTAAGAGATGGAAATACCCTCAACCACCTTCCTTCTCCACTTCTTTCAAGTCCTTCACTTCCCTTATCCCTTCATATGCCTCTTTACCTTTCCTCACCTTCCCTTTCTTACTTCCTTAGTTCTTTCGTTTACTTCCAATATCTTTCTCTCTTTCGTCTTTCTCAATTTGTCTACCTACTTTCTCTAACCCCTCCAGTGCCTCCTGCGCCACCTTTCCTGCCTCTATCTCTCACTTCCCTTCACTCAATGGTGTATACACATTTCTCTCTCATATTTCCTTTTCTTTTTTTCTTTCTTCCTTCATTTGCATCTACACTTGTCCCTCTCTTTCCCCACTTCCCTCCTTCCAACGTCTTCCTCTCTCCTTCTTTTCCTTCCACCACTATCTTCCTTATTTCATCCGCATAGACAGTAAAACACCTCTCGATTCCTTACAAGGCTGTTTGTGATAAACCATACCATTCACCTAATCTAAAGTGAGACATAGGATAGTAAAGGCAATGGCTCCTCCTCACCTCCAATCCCTCACGCCGAGACTGGCATGATTGATTGATTTAATGCCTAAAAAGGTGAATATGCCAGACATCAGAGGTCATATAGACTGGCATGAAAGGAAAAAAAATCGTGCAACTTGGAAAATTCGCCTGCAATTATTATTTTATAGGAAAGAGATAAAAAATGTCTATCACTACAACTACTACTACCTAGGCAAAACAAGCGGTGCCAGAACCAACCCTAAAAAAAAAAGCTACATTTCGTTGATACATTCAGAGATTTGGTTGTGATAACAAATGATATGACAGCTCCGGATTGGAATCAAAGTACTTATCCGATCTGGGTAAATATTTACTTTATGACTGTTGCAAGACCTTCAAACAAGTTCGATTATTTTTCGCTTAATATGTGATGTTTTTCCTAATGGAGATAGTTATTTCCTGTGCAAACCTCAAAAAAGGGTTGTTTTTTGCAATTCGGAAGTGATGACAATATTTTTTATATACACTTTTTAGACATTTTGACAAAAAAAAACACATTCCATTTGTAAAAGCATCAAATAATAACTTACCCCTTTCACGCACGAAAAGTTTATTAAGTTTTTCCGTCCACTGCGACATCAATTTGGGGCTCTCTAAGTTGCCCCGCGGAATGGCCTGACTGTGCGGCGAATGTTTTGTTTATGTTATCAATTTCAACCACGATTATTCTTTTTTCCTGGCATTATCATATATCGTTGGTTTCGCAAGAGATTATTCTGCCTTATGAAAGACAAAAATAACCAGAAATGCAAATAAATAGCGGAGTTTAACGACTTCAAAAAACATTGAGTAAAGAGAAATAAGAAATACTTCACCACTTCGTAGCTCGATACTTCCTGAGTCGACTTTTTATGGTTTATATGCCAAGAAAAGCGGACTTTTATGAGGATTCCAACGCTACCATTATAATTTTCATATGGCCAGTAGATTTTGAGAAAATGGAGGAAAACTGAAGCACATGTTGGAAGACGGATGGCTAAGAAGGCGGGCTAACACGCTGCCTGCTGAGAGTGCACAGGGACACGGGCCCTTATCACTTCAAATCCATTCGCACGAGCGAGTTGACAATTAGTTTATTTTATAGGCCTAGCTTGGATCTTTTACGCAGAAAATTTTGACGCGATTCTGATAAATACTTTATTTTTGGCGATTTTGTTTGTTTTTTGACGCAATTCGCGTCAAAAGCTAAGATGTACACGGGCCCGTTTTGACGCGATCGCGTCACCGTGCGTGAAAGGGTTAATCAAACCCCTAACCTAATCAAACCCTCTAAATAACCTAACCTAACTTAGCCTATGAAAAAAATAATGTTTGCACAACATTTCATTGTTACTTTCACACTCGTTCTGACCTATAGAAACAGTAGAACGGGGGAAAATACTTGAATCCAGACACTGTCGTGTTCTAAATATTAGCCCCGATCTGTTCTTATAAATTTTAGCTGCCATACTCTCAACGATATTGGAGGGCAAAGCATTCCATACGTTTACAACCAGATTGTAAAACTCTTGGCTTCGTTTGACAAAATGTATTTACATCTATTCTAAAACTGTGACATCTTCTTACATTTGATAGATCGACAGTAAAAGTGGTATTTTTTACTGATAATAAATAATATTAAAACCTTTGAATATTTTGAAAATTTTTGTTTGATCACAACGCACTTTTCGTTTCGATAGGCTGAATAACATAAATTCTTTAAGTTATTATCTTCGTAGGTCATATTTCTCAATCTGGAAGGAGGAGGTGAAAATCCTGAGGATATCTTCCTGCAATGCCTAGATAGGACCTTGTAACAACTTGGGAGGAGGAAGAGAAATAAGAAGAGAAAGATGAGGAGGAGAAGGAGGGAGTGACCACTAAAGAAAGAAAATGAAAGATGAGTAGGTGAATAGAGATAAGAAATGAGGACAAGAACGTAGAAACGAAGGGAGGAGGAGGAAGAGGTTATGGTGGTGGTTGCGGTGGAAGGTGAGAAGAGAGGAAAAAAGAAAAAAGAAACTCAGAATGACGTAAACGGGAAAATGAAATGAAGATGAACTTAAAGAAGAAAAGAGGAGGATGGGGAGGGGGGAGAATACAGATCCTTCAGTCACGCACACTTCCCTACACAAAGCCCCAAGGTGAAACGGCGCACGTAGCTCCTGCTCCTCCTCCTCCTCAGCTAGTCAGTAATA
>JACEEZ010000669.1:32500-47500 GCA_016584305.1 Chionoecetes opilio | reverse complement strand
TAAGGAAGGGAAGGAATGAAAGGATGAAAGAAATGAAGGGAAGGAGTGGAGAAAAGTTTACATAAGCACTTCTAGAAATAACAATTATGAAACCAAATAGAACAGAGGGAGGAAGTAGACAAAGTGACTGTAGAAGAGATAGCATGAAGGATGGAAGAGAGTGGGGCGAAGGAAGGGAAGGAAGGACGGGAAGGCCCAGATAACAGACACAGGTGCCACATCCGGCCGCCAGGGGGAGGGGGGTGGGGTGGAGCAGTACCCACAGAGCCAGCCAGCCACCTGCAAGACACCTGCCCGCCCCCTCCCCCCCTCTCAACGCCACACCCTCAGCGGCACTCAGTAGTAGTAGTAGTAGTAGGTGGTGCGTCCTCTCCCCCTGCCTATCCCGCCGCTGTGCCACACCCAAATGCTTACCAATGTTGTGCCACAGACGGGAAGGGAAAAAAAAACACCCTATTTTTCGTAAACTTCTGACATAAAAACTCCCTTCCTTCCACCTAGTAAAAAAGGAAGGCAAGCTTTTTCTACGTCTCTCTCTCTCTCTCTCTCTTCACTGCATCGCGCCATCGAGTCGTCCTCCGCCAAGCCAAGGTCCCGGCGGCATATTACCCAAGTCTCGAAAGGTTCGTCTACTTTACTCTTGAACACGTCAGATTAGGTTAGGTTAGGTTACGGTTAGATTTCTATACAGAAACTACGGTACCTTTGTGAGGGAATCACAATGAGGGTATTTTCGAGAAAATCCTATAGTTAGTTTCGGAGCTACAGCCAAGCATCTTCACCTAGAAAAGGCGAGCCTTTCCAGACTTGGGTAATACAGTATGCGTCCAAGCGATCAACTCAAGCCCCCAGCAGGTCACCAGCCGCCCGCCGTCCTCCCCACCCCCCGCCCACCACACAACAATACCTTCACACAGTCATTCCAAACATTCGCATCATTTCCTCCGCCAAGTTTCCAGGGCCTGTCATTGCACGACCCTTCCCTCGGGGACCTAAAAACACTACCACCACCACCACCACTACTACTACTATAAGTACTACTACTACTACTACTACTACTACTACTACTACTGCTGCTACAACTGGTACTACAACCACATCTCATCCTCCCATTACTCAAGGAAGATAGACTTCTATGTTCCTTGCTATTACTACCATTGTTGCAACTACTCTTATTACCACAACAATAATAGAAACAAAAACAAAAAATTCGAATATAATCATAATGGTAATTGAAAAAAATACATCCCCAACCCATTGTTACTACTCCTCACTTTACAATCAACATGGCAATAATCATGATGATAATAATGCTGAATGTGACGATGAAAATTGAGTTATATTTATTGCAATAAACAATAATATATAAAAAAATAATAATGATAATAAAAATTGAACAAACAAAACAAGGAAAAAAAAAATAGGAGGAAAAGAAGGAGGAAGAGTGCTTACAGCAGCGAGGGAGCGGGGGAGAACGGTGATGACTTCCTGGAGACTGCCAAAGTGTGGCCCCAGTGACCAACCTTGACCTCCTGACCCCGTGATGGCGGCTCCAGAGAGAGAGAGAGAGAGAGAGAGAGAGAGAGAGAGAGAGAGAGAGAGAGAGAGAGAGAGAGAGAGAGAGAGAGAGAGAGAGAGAGAGAGAGAGAGAGAGAGAGAGAGAGAGAGAGAGAGATACTTTGATCCTATCTAGACACTTTGCAAGTACCAACTACAAGGTTATTGACTATACAAAGCGCCGCCACGCCAGGACGAACTTGGTGGACTCGAACCGCTGACCGAATTCGCAGGGACGCTGCACACGCGAGTCCACGACTCTACCAACCATGCCACCCTGACGGGAGAGAGAGAGAGAGAGAGAGAGAGAGAGAGAGAGAGGAGAGAGAGAGAGAGAGGAGAGAGAGAGAGAGAGAGGAGAGTACGTGACCTTGGGATGCCTTGGACATACCTTCATCCCTCCCTCCCTCATTCCATTCCTCCCTCCATTCTTCCCCAGTTTCCCCATTATTTACTATTCTTCCTTCAATCTATCAAATCCTCCATTCCTTATTTGTTTCCTTCATTCGTCCATCCATCCATTGTATATACACATCTCACTCACCTGTGTGTGTGTGTGTGTGTGTGTGTGTGTGTGTGTGTGTGTGTGTGTGTGTGTGTGTGTGTGTGTGTGTGTGTGTGTGTGTGTGTGTGTGTGTGTGTGTGTGTGTGTGTGTGTGTGTGTGTGTGTGTGTGTGTGTGTGTGTGTGTGTGTGTGTGTGTGTGTGTGTGTGTGTGTGTGTGTGTGTTTCCGCCATCCAGGAAAGCAACACTGTCTTTCAGCTTACCTGGAAGGGAAAGAAAAAAACAAATGTTACAAGAATTCCAATGAACAACATCAAGAACACATAATCATGATGGCAACACTGATGCCGCTGAACACATCAACTCTCTCTCTCTCTCTCTCTCAAAGTAACACAAGGAGATTATAACTATGTATTAACATGATAGATATAAATAAAGCAACACTCAATAATGTAACACGATGAAATATATAAAAGGAATAATAATAATAAGATAATTGAATGTTGAATAAATAAACTTAGCTTCGGTCTTCATCAAGTAATAAATAAAAGAGATAAATATGTAATGCATGATGTGTCAGTCCTCCTCCTTCTATACTTGATCACTTTTAGTACAAGTAGGATATAATGGCGCGGACACACATACATACCACACACACACACACACATATATATATATATATATAATATATATATATATATATATATATATATATATATATATATAATATTATATAATATATATAGATATATATATATATATATATATATATATATATAGATATAGATGATATATATATATATATTTATATATATAGAGAGAGAGAGAGAGAGAGAGAGAGGAGAGAGAGAGAGAGAGAGAGAGAGAGAGAGAGAGAGAGAGAGAGAGAGAGAGAGAGAGAGGAGAGAGAGGAGGGGGGGGGGGGGGAGAGAGAGAGAGAGCCATATTTTTCACAACCAGCATCAGCACTCCAGCACCACTGCCACCACCGCCACCATCTTCACTGTCACCACATATGAATACTATGAAAGGAGAGGAGGAGGAGGGGGAGGAGGAGGAGAGGAGGAGGAGGAGGAGGAGATCAACTAATATTACGAACAAAATTGCTGCTCAGTCAACCTAATTTATCTTCTTCCTCCCTTTGTCCTCCTTCCTCCTTCCCTAGCTCCTTTACTCCCTCTCTCCCTTCTTTTTTAATTTCCTCCACCCATGCATGTACGACATTGACATTGTACGTACCATTTATCCATTCACCCGTTGAATTAAAAAGGAGAGAGAGAGAGAGAGAGAGAGAGAGAGAGAGAGAGAGAGAGAGAGAGAGAGAGAGAGAGAGGAGTAAAGTGGATGAAGAAAAGGTATGTAATCTCCTTTTCATCCTCTGGTTAGGGAGGATGAGGAGATAAATCACCGTTCCAGCACATAATCTCTCTCTCTCTCTCTCTCTCTCTCTCTCTCTCTCTCTCTCTCTCTCTCTCTCTGGAGTGTCACATTTATCTCCATCCTTCCTGTCTCATCTCCTCCTCCTTTAAATATAAGTGTCTCCTTCCCTCCTCCAACCTTCCGTCTGTCCTCCAAAAGAGAGAAAGAGAGAGATTTTATAAGAACACTGATTTTTTTTTGCAAGTGGTTAGCCCCTGGGGGTAGTGAGCTCGAGGTCCGGAGTTCGAATCCCGCTGGAAGTAAACTCTCACAACTGTAATTGAGTGGCAGAAGACTATCCACATGATGTCCATAAAAATTACATTCGACGTCGAGTGCATCAGAGGACACCGGGGAGCAACATGAGCCTCTAATCATCACAGGCGTCACTATAAAAGTCCTGCCTGTGCCATTACGGGCGTGGGCCAACCAACCATACCATCATAGCCGTCAAAGGAAAAAGCCTACAGGGCTATAGGCTTACACATAAAAAAATGGTAGTAGTAGTTGCTGATGTTATTGTTGTTGATGTATATAGATAATATAAATAAGAAATAACACCAAAAAAACAGAGCAAGTGACATTTTTCTTCTCCCTCTCTCCCTCTCTCTCTCTCTCTCTCTCAACCTTTCACGCACAGGGAAGTCAAGCACTTGACAGCATGATGAAGAAACCCGAAATCCGAGGTGAACTTTCCCGTGTGTGTGTGTGTGTGTGCGTGCGTGCGTGCGTGCGTGCGTGCGTGCGTGGTGCGTGCGTTGTGTGTGTGTGTGTGTGTGTGGTGTGTGTGTGTGTGTTTTGTGTGTGTGTGTGTGTGGTGTGTGTGTGTGTGTGTGTTGTGTGTGTGTGGTGTGTGTGTGTTGTAAACCTTATTGTTTACAGGAAGTAGTAGTTAAAAATATTAAAAAACGTGTGTGTGTGTGTGTGTGTGTGTGTGTGTGGTGTGTGTGTGTAACTTATTGTTACGGTAGGGTTAAATAAATAACAGTGTGTGTGTGTGTGTGTGTGCGTGGTGCGTTGTGTGGGTGAGTTTGTGTGGTGTGTGTGTGTGTGTGTGTGTGTGTGTGTGTGTGTGTGTGTGTGTGTGTGTGTGTGTGTGTGTGTGTGTAAACCTTATTGTTTACAGGAAGTAGTAGTTAAAAATATTAAAAAAACGTGTGTGTGTGTGTGTGTGTGTGTGTGTGGTGTGTGTGTGTGTGTAAACCTTATTGTTTACAGGAAGTAGCAGAGTTAAAAATAAAAATAAAACGTGTGTGTGTGTGTGTGTGTGTGTTGTGTGTGTGTAGTGGTGTTATGTTGTTAAACCTATGTTTATAGAAGTATATGTAAACATACGAAAAACCGGGTGTTGTTTGGTTGTAGTTGGTGAGGTGGGTGGTTGTGGGGTGGGGTGGGGTGGGTGTGTGGTGGTTGTTGTGTTGTGTGTGGGTGTAAACTTAGACAGGAAGTACTTACTTAATACCCTTAATTCCGCATTCTAAATATCCTATATGTATACGGCCGAAACGGTCCCGAGCGCACTTTGTCCTTGCACACTTGTAAGAAAAAGGTGACAGGCTGCGCGTACTCAGGTATATAACGGTGCAGGGGATGGGGGTGGGGGGGTGGACGGACGGTGGTGGTGGTATTGCAATATCAATGATGTTGTGAGGTGGGGAAGACTTTAGAGAGAGAATGACAGGTAGGTCGGTAGGTTATTTGATAGCCCGAAGATATCCGGTATGTGAAAGGAGGGAAAGGAAGGGAGGGGAAAGGATAGGGAAAAAAGGGGAAGAGGAAGAAGAGAGGGAAGGGAGAATAATGACGAATTGGTTGAGAAAGGTGTAGAGCAGGAAGTAGGTGAGGAGGAGGAGGAGGAGGAGGAGGAATAGCATTACAGGTGCCTTCCTTCTCTCCTTCCCTCTCACTCAAGGTCACGCCACGCCTCCCCTTCCTTAATCAGTGTTTTCGTGCGTGCTAAGGTAGGGAGGAGGAAGGAGTCAGATATACATCATACATAACATCATAACCAGAAAAAGTCCATTTATATCAAGAAATACAAAGAAACAAACAAAACAACACACACACACACACACAAAGGTAAGTTCAAAGTAATTTCACACAAGACAAGAAAGGAATAAAAAAGGAAAATTGCACATCCATTCAACCTTATAACATACTCTCTCTCTCTCTCTCTTGTCCCCATCTCTCTACTTCATGTAAAATTTAATATTGTTTGTAGGTAATCTATATAAATAATCATATAGATTACCTACAAACAATATATATGATGTAATGAAATTATATATTTCAACAAAGGAAGTCAGCCTATAGGCTTGGTCGAGCTCATGCTTCATGTAATGCCATGGCAAAGCATCTAACACTACCAAAACTATGGTTTCAGTACTAGAAATAAGAAAGTAAGCCTGAAAAAGGAATCAGCTGCTGGGAGGGAAATTTACCATCTAGTGGCTAGCGGGAAATCAGTCAGGATTACTATACTGGCTGGCGAATTCATAGCAAATGTCATTTAATTAAACTTCCAAGTGCATACGTATTTTTTTTATAGCCACAATTTTCATGTTTATGGCCCTCCCAGAAAAAACAAATCCTGTGTGCGGCCCTGCACACAGACACATACGGCCGCTTTTTTAAACATGGACAAGGGACAGTCTAACGTGGAGCTTCCATGTTAGACTCAAGTGGTACCAATGCCAAGAACGCGTGCTTTAGACACCAGCAGCGAGAGCTAACATGGTCTTATGTTGATCCACGACTGCGCTTGGGTTGGTAGCCCTGAACCAGGGAGATAATTTATTGGGGGACGGAGAGCGGAAGTCATTTGTCTCCGCGCCCTGCTACGGAGAACAACAAAACACACCATACCATAATATATTAACCTATTTTCTTCATTTATTCATTTTTTTACCCACATTTTCCCTGATCTTCATAGCTCTTCCCATTATCGGGAGTCAAGATTGTCATGGTTGTGTTATAGTTATTATTTAGTTGCACAACTAATGATGCCTTAATCACTTAAAGTAATCGTCCAGACCCATTTTTTTTTTGCCGAATTATGTTGAATGTACATTCAAAACACCTAATCCACCAAAAATAATTGATTTCCAGGCCTTATTTCCGTAAAAACACGACTTGTGTAAAAAGCGCGCGAAAAAAAAAATCTTCCCTCCAACAGGGCTACGACTGTTATTGATGACGTCAGAACAGGGACGCCCGCAGACACTCTGTCTGACACCTGTCGGCAAATGTTATGATGAGCGATTGTACTTCGGTGTCAGACAGTGAATCTGTCGCTGTGACAGATTTAGAGTACGATGCTCAATCTGACACCGAAAGAAATGACGCTGGTCGCGTATACTATGAGGAAAACGAACCTCAGATTGTCATGGGATCCTATATGTTTGAGCCCGAGTACGAGGTGGATTAACAGGTGTTAGCAGAGCCTGAGGTTCAGCAGGAGGACCTGGCACTCCTCCAAAACAAGGATTGGTAAATAAGGTTAAACCATGTGTGTGTGTGAATCACAATGAAGGTACTTTCGAGAAAATCCTATGGTTAGTTTTGGAGCTACAGTCAAATGTCATTACTCGGAAACCACATACTAGCATTAACTACAGCATAGAGTTGGAAAATATGCGGGCGGGAAGGCAGAAAGTGTGACAGCCACACCACCACAGGGTCTCTCACCACAGGGCACGCCCACTCCACAACTGGTTTACTTGGTTTACTTGGTCTTGTTAAGAGGCAAAGCCTCACAGTCGTGGTGGTCCACCGCTGCTGCCAGTCCTGGCGTCCCTGTCTAACAGGGCCACCTGGTCTGGTATGGTGTTGGCCTAAGTCACTGTCTTACGGGGGGGGCGCCGCCCTTGTCCAGCACACCCGTGTACACAGGCTCACCTCACTCGTCGTCCCCAACCTACACACTGGGTAGGCGACTAGTCACGCTGTACATTCTCGCTGGTCTTTCACCCGCTGTGTACACTACACACCGTTCCTCAACACAACTGCTCGCCCCAACACACTATAGGCGTGTATCACCCTACACACGCCACTCCTTTCCGTGTGCAAACTTTTCTCGAAAGGCACAGCTGTCTTGCTGCACCCATAAAGGATGCATGCATGTGGCATATAGCAAATAAAAATCTATCAGAAACACCCACATATCTTCAAGTACTATATTTATCTCTGTGTTTACGTGCCTCTGATCAAGCGCAGGAAGATGAGCCTCCCTGATACTACGTCACCGAGCCTGAGCATGAGCGTCTGCAAACCTTGAGTGTGTTTTGAAAACTCGGGGAATTTGCAGATTTTGATTGCGGATTATTTAAAAACGGCTGACTGGATACAAAAAGTGATGACGTATCGTTGATATACTCGTTAATGGCTATGATTTGATTCCATTAAATCAGGAATGATGAAATGGTCTGGACGATTACTTTAAGGGAACTAAAAAAAAAACCTATCAAATGGAAGAAAATTCCACACCAAAAATAAGCAACGGCAATAACGGTAATATTTTCTTATTTGCTTCCGCCCCATTAAGTTGTAATTTCTGCCAGTAACGGTCAAGTTAGGTTACTGTTACGCTAGATTACGGTCAGGTTAGGTATACATAAACACAGGTAAAAGCTTATTATATATATATATATATATATATATATATATATATATATATATATATATAATATATATATATATATATATATATATATAATATATAAAGTCGTAGAAAATAGGAGCATAGGCGACGCGAAGAGTTGGAATTCTCCGACGGGGACGAAATACGTGACTTCGCGACGGGACGAAAGATACGGTAGACTCTCGCCGACGGGACAAAAGTAGGTAGACTCTCGCCGACGGGGACGAAAGATACGGTAGACTCTCGCCGACGGGACGAAAGATACGGTAGACTCTCGCCGACGGGGACGAAAGATACGGTAGACTCTCGCCGACGGGGACGAAAGATACGGTAGACTCTCGCCGACGGGGACGAAAGATACGGTAGACTCTCGCCGACGGGGACAAAAGATACGGTAGACTCTCGCCGACGGGGACGAAGATACGGTAGACGGAAAGTATATAAAAGCAATAGAGTTGGAGTGGAAAGGCTGACCCCCTGTTAAATGGGAGGATAGTTGGAGTATGTGGAAGAGAGAGAGAGAGAGAGAGAGAAGAGAGAGAGAGAGAGAGAGAGAGAGAGAGAGAGAGAGAAGAGAGAGAGAGAGAGAGAGAAGAGAGAGAGAGAGAGAGAGAGAGAGAGAGAGAGAGAGAGAGAGAGAGAGAGAGAGAGAGAGAGAGAGAGAGAGAGAGAGAGAGAGAGAGAGAGAGAGAGAGGAGAGAGAGAAGAGAGATGAGAGAGAGAGAGAGAGAGAGAGAGAGAGAGAGAGAGAGAGAGAGAGAGAGGAGAGAGAGAGAGAGAGAGAAGAGAGAGAGGAGAGAGAGACTGAGAGAAGAGAGAGAGAGAGGAGAGAGAGAGAGAGAGAGAGAGAGAGAGAGAGAGAGAGAGAGAGAGAGAGAGAGAGAGAGAGAGAGATCATGCATGAGTGAGAGGACAGTAGGATGTGAGAATGAGGTGGATAGATGTGTGGAAATGGGAGATTTATGCCGTGGCCTTCCCGTAGAGGGAGTTGTATGGAACCGCTGTTAGCGTAGACTAGACTATATGACCAAAAAGAGAATAAATGTCTCCTCTGTTTCCATTAATTAAATGCAAGTGCTGCTGTATAGTCGTATAAGTGAGTGACTATTATATTGCTGATAGTCTGGACTCGGCGGGCGAGGAGAGATAAACAAACCCAGAGTTCGTAGATCGCTAAACGCGGTCTTTAAAAAAATATTTCAGATGCTTCATAATCTGCAGTAGACGCATGTATACACTCATATTTTGCCAAACAGAATATTGGCAATACCAGTCATTTGTTTTAGCATGGGTATTTGCATAGTATTCGTAAATATCATTAGACTCAAGTGTTGGACAGGGTCCTGGGTGTCTAACATTTCCAATATTATTCCCGTTAGTTTTAGACCAACTTAAGACTTATCCCCCCCGGAAAAAGTTTAGAAAACGGAAATGCCTGTCTACAGCCACGGTTAGTCTTAGGTTAGCCTAAGTCCACGTTTAAAGATTCGGCCGATAGTATATGAGACAGTTAAGCCGCGGTCCACGACAGCTTTTTTTGAGAATATTTAGCCGGCAATATTCAGCCGAGGCAATTTCTTGCCGTGTTTTGGTCACACGGACTTTCACAGAGGTAGCCGAGTTTTAATGTCAATTTCGGCTTCTCAAGCCGTATCTGAAGAAGCGTCTTTGGAAAAATAGGGATAAATAGGGAGAAACTGATTCACAAATAGGGTGGTGAATGATTGGAATGGATTCATGTGTATGTAGGCGTTAGTAAGCAACAATAAGTTGGTCTAGTTCAGTATCCCCCTAAACAGGTAGACAGCCAACAAAGAAAATAGGGAAACTATCCCTAACTCATGAAATCTTCCTAAGTGTATTATATCCTTCAAAATGTTTAAAAAATGTACAAGACTTCACAATTCGTATTCTAATCGGTTCTTGCCACTATGTAGGTGTTTATTTTAGCTTCTGTATATTGAATTAGAGCGTGCATTAAAAATGAATGTCAAATAATATCCGTTGGTGGAGGGAAATTCGGGAATTTTCAGCCGAGAAACACCAACATGTTGGTCTTGACTCAAAATCGGCAATTTTAGCCAAGTTTGACCCGGCATTGTCTTCCTGGCTGAATATTGCCGGAAAAAGTGCTCGTGTGACCGCGGCTTTAAGCCGCGGTCACATGAGCAACTTTTCTGTCAATATTCAGGCTGCAATTATTCAGCAAAGGCAACACCTTGCCGTGTTTTGGTCACGCGGACTTTCAGAGGTAGCAATAATTTGAATGGCAATTTTGGCTTCTCAAAATGTATCTGAAGAAGCGTCTTTGGAAAAATAGGGAGAAATAGGGAGAAACTGGTTCACAAATAGGGTGGTGAATGATTGAAATGGATTCTTGTGTATGGAAGTGCGTCAGACATAAAACATTCAACATTCAACATCAAAGTTATCAATAAGTTGGTATCCCCTAAATTTTTTAGTTATTAATAGACCGTCAACAAGGAAAATGTAAACCAGCCATAACTCATTAAAAACTTTCTTGGTGTTTTGTATCCTCCAAATCGCTTAAAAACACGTACAAGAGTGTACAGGGACTACAGGGCTTCACAATTCGTCTTGTAATCGGTTCTTGCCACTTTGTAGCTATGTATTTCAGCTTCTGTATATTGAATTAGAGCGTGCATTAAAAATTAACGTCAAATAATATGCATTGGTGGAAGGATATTGCAGCAATATGTCTTGCCGAAAGACCGACATGTTGGTCATCATTTAAACTTGATCGAACTCGCAATTATATCCGAGTTTGGGCCGCGTTTGCGTTGCCGGCTGTAATATTGCCAGAAAAATTGTCCGTGTGACCGCACCTTTACTATGTGCACATCGAGCTCTTCATTAATTGAACTCAGAGTATATGCCAATACACACATATAACTTAAGAGGACACAGGGCGACACACAATGATGATTGTGTGAGAAGAGGATGTGGGGAGAGTTACCCATAAAACTTACCCATCCTCCCCTTTTTAATTTTCTTCTATGGTGACGTCACGCTTCGTGAAGAAAGCCACGCCCCGTGAAATTGAAACTGGGCTTTACTTGGTTAACGGTTTGACCTTCTCTATTTCCTTGGCCTTGGACTCAAGTACTACTAGTAGTAGTGGTGGTGTGGGTGGTGATTTGTGTGTGTCCGCAAGTGTGGTGGGTATAAATGGGTTAAGGACACACATCGATTGCATTGTGTGTGTGTGTGTGTGTGTGTGTGTGTGTGTGTGTGTGTGTGTGTGTGTGTGTGTGTGTGTGTGTGTGTGTGTGTGTGTGTGTGTGTGTGTGTGTGTGTGTGTGTGTGTGTGTGTGTGTGTGTGTTTTTCTCCTTTACTTTCGTTTTACCTTTTACTGTTTACTTTGATATTCATTGTTTACATTTTATCTGGTTGTTTACTATTCCATTCTCTAATTTTCCTAGATTTTCTCACTCATTCTTTATTTATCATTTCTTTGTTTATATTTTCTCATTTTCCTGCTGATCAATTGTTTACGCTCATTATTTCAATTTTTCTTCTCATTTTTCTTTACTTCTCTCTCTCTCTCTCTCTCTCTCTCACACACTCAAAGCGATAAGAGAGCCTCGGGCGTTAACCTCTTTGAAGGGTAAAATATAAGTACACAGGTAAAACAAGACAAGTGAAGACAGGTGCGTTCAGGTAAGCTAGAGTGAGGCTGTGAAAAAATGAGCTTATGCTAGACAAGGTAAGGTTTGGTAAGGATAGGTTTGGTATGGAAGTTATAGATTAGGTAAGGTAAAGAAACATTAGGTAAGGTAAGGTTATATAAGGTTAGGTAAGGTAAGGTTAAGTTCGTTAGGTTTATTTTTGGCCCAGTTAGTTTAGGGGAGTGGTTAAAGAACATAAGAAAATAAAGAAGCTACAAGAGGCCGTGAGACCTACACGAGGTAGTTCCTGTTACTTAACTCTACCTATATCCACCTCTCTTCCCCAACCATGATTTTATCCAGACTCCTTTTAAAGACCCCAATAGACTCCGCATTGACCACCTGACGACTGAGTCCATTCCAATAATTCACCACCCTATTTGTGAACCAGTTTCTCCCTATTTCCTTTTTAAATCTACGCTTTTCCAGCTTGAATCCGTTACTTCTTGTTCTACTCTGCTTACTAGCCGAAAGAACATTTCTTACATCGCCTTTATTGTATCCCTTTATCCACTTAAAAACTTCTATCTGATCGCCCCTTACTCTACGCCTCTCGAGTGAGTGTAAATTTAATAGTTTCAATCTCTTCTCATAACTAAAGTTACGCATCCCATGAATCATTTTGGTCATCCTTCTCTGCACTGATTCTAACAAGGCTATATCCATCCTGTAATACGGAGACCAAAACTGAACCGTATAGTCTAGGTGAGGTCTGACTAGTGCCAAATAAAGCTTTAGAATAACCTCAGCACTTCTACTTTTAACACTCCTGGTAATAAATCCTAACACCCGTTAGCTCGATTTCTATCCTCAATACATTGATTCCTAGGACGGAGGTCTGAGCTTACCCGCTCTCAAATCTTTCTCACCTTCTGATCTTTTCAGCAATACATTGCTTATGGTGTACCTATTACCAGGATTTTTCCTACCAACATTCATTACGCTACACTTATCAATATCAAATTCCATCTGCCATCTATCTACCCACACATTTAATTTATCTAAGTCTCCTTGCAAAATATTTACATCAGACTGTGATCTAATAATCCTATCTACCTTAGTATCATCCGCAAACTTGCTGATATCACTACTAATCCCACTATCCAAGTCGTTGATGTAAATAAAAAATAGTATTGGACCCAAAACAGACCCTTGTGGAACCCCACCAAAATTGGGACAATAAGGGCGCTATTGATACTCCATGACAATATCACACTAAGCTACATTAAATGTTAAGACCAGCTATGTTGAGAAACTAATATAACCTCAAGTTAAAAGTTAGGTAAGGTTAAGGCCGCTGACGACCGAGGAACCAGATTAAGGTAGGTCAAGAATATCAAGGTTAAGGTTGATTAAGGCAACTGACGGGAGTGTGTGTGTGTGTGTGTGTGTGTGTGTGTGTGTGTGTGTGTGTGTGTGTGTGTGTGTGTGTGTGTGTGTGTGTGTGTGTGTGTGTGTGTGTGTGTGTGTGTGTGTGTGTGTGTTTTGCGTGCAGGTAACAATTAAGGTAAAACGCTGGTAAGTTATGTAAATGAGGCGATGATGGACAAAGAAAATGAACTCCATAGATGGGTAAAGGGAGGAAGACGGAGAGATGGTGAAGAAACAAGGAAGAAAGGAGGGGAAATGGGAAGAAAATATGGAAATAAGAACCTGTAAGGCGGAAGGAAAGGTTGTAGGAATGAAGAAACAAAAGACAGTGGAAAGGAATAATAATGAAAAAAAGAAAGAAAAAAGCAGGGGAGGAATAAAGGTAGGAAGGAGATTATGTTATTAATTTTCCTCTTGACCTGGTGTGTGTGTGTGTGTGTGTGGTGTTGTGTGGTGTGTGTGTGTGTGTGCGTGTGCGTGTGTGTGTGTTGTGTATGGTGTAGTGTGTGTGTGTGTGTGGTGTGGTGTGTGTGTGGTGGGTGTGTGTGTGTGGATGTGTGGTGTGGTGTGTGTTGTGTGTGTGTGTGTGTGTGTGTGTGGTGTGTGTGGTGTGTGTGTGTGTGTGGTGTTGTGTGTGTGTGTGTGTGTGTGTGTGGTGTGTGTGGTGTGGTGTGTGTGTGTGTGTATGTGGTGTGGTGTGGTGTGTGGTGTGTGTGTGGTGTGTGTGTGTGTGTGTGTGTGTGTGTGTGGGGTGTGTGTGTGTGTGTGTGTGTGTGTGTGTGAACAAGGTAGTGGGCCTTACGAATCACTAACATAACTGGCTAGGTGAGAGAGAGAGAGAGAGAGAGAGAGAGAGAGAGAGAGAGAGAGAGAGAGAGAGAGAGAGAGAGAGAGAGAGAGAGAGAGAGAGAGAGAGAGAGAGAGAGAGAGAGGAAGAGAGAGAGAGAGAGAGAGAGAGAGAAAAAAAAAAATAATATGCCAAATATATATAATAATTTCATAAACTCTCTCTCTCTCCCTCTTCTACCCACCACCCAAAACAAAAATTAAACCCCTTTTCCTCACCCCTAGAACAACAAAAACAATAATAAATAGAAACACAACAAAAACACCGTAATTCCCTCGTTTATCCCGGTGAGGCCTCGTCGTCAGGTCCCCAAATCACAGAGGGCCGCCACACCACTACTAGTCCTTTTGACACCCATAAGTGTTCTGTACTAAACCTTTTTTTCATGAGAAGTCTATTGTTTTTTAAGGTTTCATACTCGAATGGGTCTATAGAAAAGATTTAGCTCGGTTGCCGGAGTACCAACCTTGGGGAACTCCGCTAATTAGCATAAATCTAAGATGGACGCCGCAGACGGAGGTGGAAAATAACTTTTCAGCCAATCAACCTTCAATCACGTGTGATACATTTTTTCCGTATAACTTGGATGTGAGGAACCGATTTCTGAGGTCAGTTGCATGCTTTGGGGTCAAATGTCAAGTTAAAGGTCATTTTTGGCCAAAAAAAATATGAATATAATAATAATTGCATTTTCAGAACGAGGGTGATCAAGTGTTTATTCATTAACGGCGATTCATCATCAGAGCCGAATGCAAGATCAAGATGATCAGTTTCCTCGTCATTTTCCACATCTGCTTCTCCTTCCTCTTCCACTTCATCTTGGTCTACGTCTCCTGTCTTGAAGGGGTTCAAGCAAGCGTCACTAGAAACACAAGCGCAGTACACAGTGCATGGTATATTTCCATGGTGACAGCTGCAACGTTCACTGCCGCATGCCTTCCCCGCCGCCTTACAGCTGCACCGCACTACATCC
>JACEEZ010000669.1:0-25000 GCA_016584305.1 Chionoecetes opilio | reverse complement strand
GTTTTATTAACTTTCTAGAACAGTAAAAAAAAAAGATAAAAATCTTTCATTGTAGCAGAATGTCATTTGAATTATAAATTACCCCATATCTTTTAAAGTATCAAAATATTATACAATACGGGTAAAGTTTCGATAGCGAGTGAACATATAATAAAAGAGAGAGAGAGAGAGAGAGAGAGAGAGAGAGAGAGAGAGAGAGAGAGAGAGAGAGAGAGAGAGAGAGAGAGAGAGAGAGAGAGAGAGAGAGAGAGAGAGAGATTCATAAACACGGTGTTACGTGTACAAAGCCATTCGAGTTGTCTTTCAGAGCATTATACTTGTTACGGATAACATTTGTTAGTCTACCTAAATGCTTAGGATAAAATCGTGAAATATCCACGACGCCCCGGCTAAATGCTCAGGATAAACTACCT
The DNA here is from genome assembly GCA_016584305.1 of Chionoecetes opilio. Taxonomy (NCBI): domain Eukaryota; kingdom Metazoa; phylum Arthropoda; class Malacostraca; order Decapoda; family Majidae; genus Chionoecetes; species Chionoecetes opilio. The sequence goes on along the minus strand of JACEEZ010000669.1, from coordinate 24,587 downwards.
AAATGCAGAGAATAAGTAGCTATATGTCGCTTCATAAAGAAATGCTGCAACACTTCACATCATCTCTGTACACAACACATGTTCTATGTTGCCACGCCAAACAAACCTTGGCCCCCAGTTAGTTCATTCGCATCCTAATCATCATCACCACCATCGTCATTCCCATTTCATTATTATTACCATCATTATTCTCACTGTTCCCCCTCCACTGCACTAAGGGTTATCTATAGATTCATAACTATGTGTATGAAGGGAAGAAAGTATCATGAAAGGAACAAAAAATAAATATGATTGTCAACCAAGGCAGTTCAGAGAAAAAAGAAAACTACACAAAAATAATTGAATTGAAGAAAGAAAAACAGTATATTCTTCTTTACTTTCACAAACCAGATCGTGCCTTCCTCATCTCTACTTCTCCCCCTCTCCATCCCTCCCTCCCAAAACCCACCCGTCCCACGCCACACACGAGAGAAAGTGTGAAAGCCGTGCAGCAGTGTGAGTGAAAGTGAGGGGGACAAGCAACTGTGATGACGATGAGGATAATGATAAGGATGATGATGAGAAGAGGAAGGAGGAGGAGGACATCACACGTGCATGAGAGGAGATAAAAAAGGAAAAGGGTAGAAACGAACGAGGAAGAGCAAAAAGAGGAGGAAAAAGAAGAGATGAAAAAACGGGAAGATTTTGAACGTCAGGAAAAAACTCCCCCAGGAGGAGGAAGGAGAGGAAAAGAATGAGGAGGAGGAAGTAAGGAGGGTACCTACCCGCACATGATAATCAGAGTTGCTAAGAAAACTTACCCTTTCCTCCTCCTCCTCTTCCCCCTTGCAGTGGCCGCAGCCATTAACCATCCCTCAGCCTCCCCTCGTCCCCCCCCCCCCTCACGCAAACGACTCCTTTAACGACCAGGATATGGGCCCAGACACCCTAACGGCCAGAGAGAGAGAGAGAGAGAGAGAGAAGAGAGAGAGAGAGAGAGAGAGAGAGAGAGAGAGAGAGAGAGAGAGAGAATTACGCCACATACAAAAAAAAAAAAATCATAATACTATACACAATCTCTCTCTCTCTCTCTCTCTCTCTCTCTCTCTCTCTCTCTCTCTCTTTCTCCGCTGGGTCGGTGGATAAAATAACGGTGTGCCACTCTGTTGTCCCGACGTTTGAGGCCCTAAGGTTTGCAAAAGGTTGCAAAGCGAGCGGTTACTATTCCCCTTTTGCAATGAAATGTGATGTGATGTTCCATCCTTATCCATAGATCACAAGTCCAGCGCGTTATCGAGACCACGATGAATAACACCTTAAGAACCACGTACAAACTAGGACTAGGTGATTGTGTGGGCAACACCGGATGTTTGTGGTTACAAGTGTGTGTTTCCCTTAATGTTGACGTACACAAATAAACAAGGACGCTCTGTGTGTGTATGTTTTTATTTTTTATTAATTTGATGTTCTACATGAACTCTAACTACTACAGGATATGGTTTAGCATATTTATAACTAAAAAGAGATAAAATAAGTGAATTAAAAATGCATATAACATGAATATAACATAATGCATATAACAGTACACTCAAAACTGAGGAACCGCCTCGGCACAGAGAAGGCAGCAAAACTTGTTTTCCTTTTGAAGCCCCTGAATCAACACACTCCTCCTCATGATCATGATGATGCTTAAATTCTTTGTTTGGTCTAACTAATTAAATTCAAGTGGAATTTGTTTATTATATGCAGTTACAAGGTACTTTATTTTAGCAAACTCTGGATAATAAACATTATGAAAAAGGAATTTGTACTATTATTGGTAATTTTAAATTTATCTATACTTTTTCTTAAGAATGCTAATTCCACTATACACTATACGTTGATTTAAATTTAAAAATAAAATAAAATTTGTTATAGTAATAATTACTTTGCCGGTTGAACAAGAGAATATTTTTTTGTTTGATAATCATAATGCACATTAAACTTTGGTTAATATCACTTTGGCTGTTTATAAACAAAAGTAACATGCACATTCAACTTTTGGTTATAGTAGTGAGGCTTTTTGTACAGTACAACAAAAATATATATATAATTGAGAAAAAAATATTTCTGCTGTGAAAACAGCCACATGGCAATTTGCTATCTAAAAGTGAGTGACACAGTGGATTCCCCCGCACCACTCATTTAGTCTCATTATGATATATACGTAAGTATACTACAATAATAAAATTGGTGTTCATAAAGCCCATTTGCTTAATTTTCCTTCTTTCCCCTCTCGTTTTCAAATAATGATAGTTATGATTTAAATCTGTGATTTTTTTTTTTTATATAATTTGATATAAATCATGATTTAAATCAGTGATTAAAATCAACTTGATTTAAATCAAACAACCCTGTTACACACACACATACAAACACACTTTCCCCTCACACCCACACACGCCCTCACTTTCCCCTCACTCGACCTGCACATCCTCCTCTCACGCCCACACCTACACTTTCCCCTCCCATGTAGTGCATTGGCCTCTCCCGCCCACGGCCGCCCACGACTCTACGCCCCCCTTCCCTCACACCGGCGCGGCCCCCTCCCCTTCCCCCCCTCTCCCATTAGTGATGCAGGGGGGGGGGAGGCTTAGAAGACCACTGCAAACTTTCCCTTAAGTCTTCGAATGTGTCTATTTTGAGTGTTCAGAAAAGTTCGTGATTTTTTTATTGGTGGGAAAAGGGCAGTTTGAGCACGTAATGAATGACGAATTATAAGTGCAAGGATCGTAAAGAATGAATGATGAATGAAGACTATATAGGTTTATATTAATAAGGAGAGATGTATGATGAATAATGTTGTTCCTATAGTTGCGCTTTATATATTTATCCTAACAGGAAAAAAAACTTGAATTTTTTTGTTCTTGCCAACGAGTACAAGAGGCATTGTTTCACAAGACGGAAGTGTCATCATTTTCCTGAATAATTAGAAAACAAAGCTGACCGCAGTGTTTGTCCTCGGCGAGTATTACCCGACGCCTGGTTCAAACACCCACCCATAACCATTGTCAACACTGCCTTCCTGGTAGTATTTTATACTTCCTGGAGCAACAATGACCAAGCTTTTATTTTCATTGTTGTTCTTATTACTATTATTATAACAATTATTATGATCATTATTATCAATCATGACTAAACTTATCATTAGCATCATCATTGGAGGAGGAGGCGCAAAGCAATAAGGGTGGAATGAGGAGAATGTATTCCAACACATTTCGCCGAGTGCTTCTTCAGTTCCCTTGAAGAAACATCAGCGAACATGTCGGCTACACTCTCCTCATTACATCCTTGTATCTTGCACCTCACTCCCCGTGTCTAAATGTCCAAATATCATCATTATTATCGTTATTGTTATTATTATTATTATTTCACTGATATCATGCAAATGTTTTCAGTGTGTACTCTGTTATATGTGCCAATGCCTCCCCACGTGTTTGGGAGGAAACCTGATGTTTTAATAATGCTTATGAAATATATATGTACCTATATATATATATATATATATATATAAAATATATATATATTATATATAAAATATATAATATATACATGATATATATTAGGGTGTCCCAAAATGCAAAAGTTTTTAAATGTTGAAACGCTCGTGTGTTTTTCCCGGTTTTCCTCATAGTAAAACAGTATTGCGTTGAAAATTTTGGGCGAATTGAGAAAATATTTAGGGGTCCCGACAAAATGGACATTTAGGTGATGTGACTCGAATTTCAGGTTTTTTTCTAAATTTCCACTTTTTTTTCTCCCTCAGGTTATCAACATGGCAACAAGAGCCGCTAGTAATCTTTTGGCTGATCGACAAGGCTCCAATCGATTAAATCACCGGAGCCCGGCTACCATCGAAGAGGCAGGTCCTCCTCCGCTACTACCACCACCACCGGGAGATGGGGAAGACGGCGAGCGGGAGCAGGAAGGCGGTGGTGGAGGAGGTTCTCCCCTTCTAGTCGCGCGCCGGGATTCCGACAACTACAGTAATACACGCCGGCACGAAGCTGTCAAAGCTGGTAAAGGCGTACAATGACCTCAAGAAGAACAAGAACAAAGACAGGCCGAAACATCATATGGATGAGGAGATTTTCAAAGGAGACCTCCAAGAAATCTTCGACCTCGCACACTCCTCCTCTCTCCAACGGGCAGACGTGAAGGACGAGGACAAGGAGTTCCTACGGAGTCAGAGAGAAGACACAGGGGAATCATCCATGGCTGGAATTGGCCTCGTGACAGCGAAGAAGGTGGAGAAGCAGGTCGAGCGCGGAACTCGCCTCAAGCGGCTCCGGGAACGTGAAGACAGCGACATTGCCAGGCTGACTGAAAGGGCGGAAATCCCAAACCAAAGCAGTAGCAGCAGCAGCAGTCCTGTGTCGACGACGTCATCACCGGCTCATGGATCCCGAAGCCAGAGAAAAAAACTCAAATAGTAGCCATCGATCTCCGTGAAGGATCTTAACCTCATTTCAACTTGGGATCGAGAGAAGTTTCGGTTGCGGCAAGCAACGTCAAACGTTCGCCAGCTACCGCTCAAGTTCTTGGAATGGACATTGGGAGTATGGTGGTCTCGAAGAGCACGGTCCATCGAGCACGAATTGCGGGGAGAGAGCAAGCCGCCGAGAAGATCGTGGAACTGCGGAACCAGGAGATACCTGAGAGGTTGGTCCTGCATTGGGACGGAAAACTCCTCCCGTTCCTCTCTGGCGATACGGAGGACCGCATCGCCGTCCTCCTCACAGGGGAAGATGACGCTGAGTTCCTTCTTGGGGTCCCGGCAAGCTCGGATTCGATTGGCAGAAACGTGGCTGCAGTGGTCTTGAAGGAGGTGGACGAAGCGGGCGTCAGGGACAAGATCATCACCTTCTGTTTCGACACCACGGCTTCGAACACTGGCATGGTGCAAGGTGCTTGCATTCGGATTGAGCAAGAACTCGGACGAAGCTTGCTTTGGTTGGCCTGCCGCCATCATGTCCACGGGGTGATCCTCAAGGATGTCTTCGAAGCCAGCCTCGGCTCTTCCTCTGGTCCTGACATTGGAATCTTCAAACGACTCCGTGATCGATGGTCCTTCGTGGATTCCTCGCAGAGAGAGACGGTGGAAACATCGGAGGACCTCGTAGAGTTCTTCGCCACCAATGACACTGCCAGCAAGCTGAAGGACGACGCATTGGCCTTCCTGAAGGAGGCTCTGATGTCGAAGAACCATCCCAGGGAGGACTATGAAGAACTTCTCCGTCTCTCCTACCTGTTCCTCGGTGGTGAAGGTCCAGCCAAACCATTCCCCCCGTCCTGGAGCTCTCCATCAAGCCCGGTGGATGGGCCAAGGCCATCTACTGCCTCAAGCTTCAGATGCTGAAATCCCAGCTGTCGCTGACTGGTCGAGAGAAGGCCGGAGTGGAACGAGTGGCCCTCTTCGTTGTTCTGGTGTACTGCAAGCAATGGCATGAGGCACCGATCTCTGTGAAAGCTCCGTTAAACGACGTGCTCTTCCTCAAGATCCTCAAGACATACCCTGACCAAACCGTTGCCAAGGCAGCAGAACAAGCTCTGCGACGCCACCTGTGGTACGTTTCCGAGGAAAACGCGGGACTGGCCTTCTTCGACTCAAGGATTGATGTGGAGGAGAAGAAGCAGATGGTCAAGGCATTGGACAAGCCCGCCTCGAAGAAGGAACTCAAGCGATTGGAGGGAAAAAAGATGACGATGTCTTCCTCCCTCTCGTCCTTCGTCACTTCGAAGACACGGTCCTTCTTTCAGAAACTCGACGCGGACGAGGGCTTCCTGGCAAAGGACCCGGCATTGTGGGAGGAGGACGACCGATTCAAGGACGCTCGGAAACGGGCACTTGGCCTCCGAGTGGTCAACGATGCCGCGGAGCGGGGCATCGCCCTAGTCCAGCGCTACCTGGGGTCCACGAAGTCGGCCGCACAGGAGAAGTATCTCCTCCAGTTAGTCCACCACCATCGGAAACTTGTGGGGCGGGAAAAGAAGGAGGACCTTCAAAAGAAGGCTTTCTGAATGGAAACAATGAAAACTGTCTGTTTTGGTTTCCTTATAAGTTTCTTTCTAAAAATGTGGGATGTTTTGAGTTTTTTTCTTTGTTTTTTGAGGGTTATTAGAAATTTGTTCAGTTTTGTCGCGACCTCATTTTATTCTCCGAATTTAATCTAATTTCACAGGAACTCTTTTTATGCATTTTGTGAAAAATAAGTAAAACACGAGCAAGTGAAAAAACATGTTTTTATATTTTCCCTCTATGATCTTGGACACCCTAATAATAATATATATATATATATATATATATATATATATATATATATATATATATATATAATATAATATCTATATATATTATATATATATATATATATATATATAAAATATATAATACATGATATATATATATATAATATATATATACATTATATTTTTTTATTTTATATTATATATATTATACATATATATTATATATATAATACACATATCATTACTCTCATCATTTTCATTATTATCATAGCTTCACTGCCAGAAAAATATCAATATCATCAATATATAGTATTGATAAGTCCCCGTAATGAGTGAGGTGACTAGTGGTACCCACCCGCCAGGAAGCCCCACACCAACCTCTTATATGTACACCACTCGACACCCCACACCAAGTGTACCAACTCCTGAGGCCTTGGTGGGTGCCTATTCCTATCTCCACCACCACCACCAACACAACTACCATTACCAGTTGCAGCAGGAATAACAAACACCACTACCACCACCACCACCACTACCACGCCCCAAACCGCTCCATCACCACCACACCCGCGTCCCTCTATTATATGGCTATCCCGTCACCACGCCAGCACCATCTCATGCCGTACACTCTCTCTCTCTCTCTCTCTCTCTCTCTCTCTCTCTCTCTCTCTCTCTCTCTCTCTCTCTCTCTCTCTCAACATTCCATTACAAAAACGCAGGATTGTGTAAAATTGGCGGTATCATAACACGCAATGAAAATTTCTCCCAATTACTGCTTTATTGTGGTGCACTGCGAAGGACGCGCCACGCACACATTCACAGAACGTTACACAATCTAGAAAGCAAGTCGTTCACTCACTCGCTGCCACGCCCGAAAGATGACACTGTGATGATGACACCGATCACTATGATGATGATGATGATCAACGAGACCTAATCTAACTTAACTTTTTCTTCGTAACTTTTTTTTGTTACTTTCTTTCCGATTACCGAGTGTGTTGGGGTGGGAGAAACATCAGCGAGGTTATATGGCTGCTTGGGAGGGAAGGGGGGCGTGAAGGAGGCCACTACAACACCCCCAAGCTTGTGTGTGTGTGTGTGAAGCAGGTATGTGTGTGAGGCGGTGATCTGAAAGAAAGCTTCAACAACAAAAAGTTACGGTGCAAAAGAGTTACGTTGAGATAGGTTAGTAAACGACTAAAAGTAGATGTAGGTTGACTTATTGTTACCTTACTTCCGATACTTTATTTACTTGTTACTGTATTTCCTACATTGAAGAAAGCAGAGATTACTTACAGAGAAGAGGAAGAAAGCAAACCGACAGAGAAAAAAAAAAAAAGATGAAAAAGTAAAAGTAGAAAAAAACCCAAGACAAACACAAAGACGAAGCAGCAAACTCTATCATAAGAACATAAGAAAATAAGGAAGCTACAAGAGGCCGCGAGGCCTACACGTGGTAGTTCCTGTAACTGATAGTTCCTATCAGCTCAACACAGTCCACCACACAGTCCTCACCAACATCATAACAGCATCACAACACAACACAACCAGCATTACGGCACACACGTCAAATACATCACGTACTAAGACCAACGTTACGTGCGCCGTGTATCTAGGTGGTGGATACTTTACTGTAGCTGCATGCTTGCACGTGCCTAACACCTCTACCCTCTTTTCGCCTCCCAGGTACGGCAATCCCCCTCCCATGCACTCCTTCAAGGCCGCCTACACTACGTACGTAAGTCTGGTGGTGTGCTGCACGATGATGGTGATGAAGGTGACGAAAGTTATGGCGACAAAGGCGACGAAGAAACGAAAATGACTGAATGTGATGCTGACGAAGGGATGGAGAATCAAGATGATGAAAGAAATGAATACTAATTAAAGTGATGAGATAGATTATAACGCATGAAATGAAAGTGACGACAGTGCCAAAAGAAGGAAGAGGGAGAAAGAAGAGATGAAAGTGACGAAGATGACGCAAGTGATGAAGGTAGTAAGATGACGACGAAAGTGATGGCGATAGAAATTCCATCTTAGAACATGACCACCATCAACCACCACAACCACCATCATCACTATCCCGTCCCTTCAAGTGCCAACCCCCCACGTCTCGGCAAGGTGGTGGGTGTGGTAGACGGCTGGTGGTGGTTCAGGTCAGGCCTGGCTGTATGGTGCATGGGTGGTGGTGGTGGGGGTGAGGAGGTGGAGGTTTAAGAGGGGGAAGACGAGATCATCTACAACAATAATGAGGCAAAATAACATGACGACAACGTCAACGAAAATTATGATAATGACTACAATGATGGTAATTATTAAAATGATCACGACAACAATAAGGAGGTGGATGAATCACATGATGATAACGCTCCCTGTAATTACTGTAAGCACTATACGTAAGGATAATGAGAAACGATGATGATAATCCCGGTGAAAACTAGGAATTGGAAAACAATGCTGCTGCAGGAGTGAGTGAAAGTGACAGAGAGATGGTTGGCTAACGGCTGAATGACAGGGAGGAGGTTGCATAAAAAAAAAAAAGGAAGAGGGGGAGGATATGGATGATGGGGAAGAGGCAGAGGATGTCTTCGCAAAATTTTTCAAGAAATTAAGCAAATAACGTCATTTTCACGTTAGCTAATGGGAAAGAAGCGATCAAAATACGGAACCTCCAGGAACAATATAGTTATCATCAGCCGCTTTTTTGTGTTGTGTTGCGGCTCGTGAGTTGTCTTCTAGTCCTGTGCTGTCTCGGGCCCGTTATGTTGCGGCCACACTCATTGTCCGCCGAGCCACGTGTGTGTGTGTGTGTGTGTGTGTGTGTGTGTGTGTGTGTGTGTGTGTGTGTGTGTGTGTGTGTGTGTGTGTGTGTGTGTGTGTGTGTGTGTGTGTGTGTGTGTGCGTGTGCGTGTGCGCGTGTGTGCTGCAGAGCGTGGAGGTTTAGCACTTACTTGCCTCTGTCACGGTGCCTTCGTCTGTGCCTTCCAGAAGTGGAGATGAAAGTGGGAGAGACATCAGAATGAGGAGTGAAGGAATGAAGGAGGGTGAGACGAGGAAAGATAGAAAAGGGATGCGAACGAAGATAGGAGGGCAAGGAGGGGGAGGGAAGGGAAAAGAAAGGAATGAGAGGGGAGGGGAGGGGGAGGATAAGAAAGGTAAGGAAAGATAAAATAGGAATGCAAACGATAATAGAAAATGAAAAGACGGGAAGAGAAGGGAGGGGAGGGGAAGGAAGGGAAAGGAAGGGAAGGGGAAAGGAAGGAAGGGGAGGGGAAGGGAAGGGAAGGGAGGAGAGGAGGGTGTGAGTGAAGATGAAGAGAGAGGAGGTAGAGTAACAGCTCTCCTCCCTCCCTCATTCTCTTCTCTCTCCCTCGTCGTTCCACATTCCTTTGCACAAAAAAAAAATTAGTTCCCAGGGAGGGTGTCTGCACACACACATACGACTCCCGCGCCTTTCCTTCCCCGCCGCCGCCCTTCCGCCGCGCCCAGCCATCCGCGTGAGGTGCCGCTTGTGCTGGGCTGCCGCGGCCACGCCTTTTCAACACGTGCCCTCCAAGCCCCTCCCTCTCTTCCTTAAACCTCTATTGTTTTGACTGTTATTCCGGGCTGGTAGTAGTGTTCTTGGCAATGTTGTTGTTGTTGTGTTGTTGTTGTTGTGTTGTGTTGTTGTAGGTGGTAGCAGTAGACATTTTCATTACTAGTTATTGTTGGTATATTATTTCTTCTTTCATACCGTCGCGACACAAACACAAACACATTAATAACAAAACAGACGGGAGACGCAGACACATAAAAACACATTCGTTCCCTCTCGCTGCGACACACACAACACACACACCACACACACACCACACACAGAAACTAATTCACTAATAGAATGGTGAATGAATGGGAGGAGCTTGGTAGTCAGGCGGTAAGCACATACGATAGAGACCTTTATGAGAAGGTTAGATGAATTCATGGATGAGGATGAGAGATGGCTGTAGGTATGTAGCAGCGTATACCTTTGACAGACTCCTTATGTTGTATAGTATGTATGTTCTCCCTGCCCTACGTCCTCCACACACCCACGACCTCTCCCATTACAAATAAGTTCATGACACATTTCAGCAAGGTATCCGCATAAGCCAGCTTCATTCTAATAGCAAGAGTGTTGAGGGAACGGGAGAGAAGAGTGAGAAAAGTTAGGGAGAAAGAAAAGTACAGAAAGATGGGTGGTGAGGAGAGAGGAAAAGAAGAGAGGAAAGATGGGTGGTGAGGAGAGAGGAAAAGAAGAGAGGAAAGATGGGTAGTGATATATGAAAAAAAGAGGAAAGAGGTGGTGAGGAAGAGGGAAAAAGAAGAGAGAAAGAGGGGGTGATATATGAAAAAAAAGGGAATGAAACAAGAGGGGAAAGAGAAAAGAACAGATAAGGAGAGGGAAAAAGGGGGAAAACAAAGACAAAGGAAGAGAGAAAGGTGGACGGAAGAGAGAAATCAGGGAAAGTAAGGCAAATAGGGCGGAGCTAAGATGAAAGAAAGAGCAGAGAATAGGATGGAGAAGATTAAAGGATTAGAGTAGGAAAAGTAACGGAAGCGGAGATATAAAGAAAGGAAAGAAGAAAAGTAGAGGAAAAGGTGAGGATATGTAGAGAAAAGGGAAAAAAAGAAAATGAAGACGAAAAGAGTATATGAGAAGGAAGATTGGAAGCGATAAAGAGAAGTGAAAAATAAGGAATAGAACATAAGATGAGATAGAAGGGAAGAAAAAAAATGAATGAGGGTATAAGAAAGAAGAGGAAATATAACAGAGAAAGGAAGAGGCCTGGATAAGATATGAGGTAGAAGAGGAAGGCAAGAGGGAAAAAGAGGACTACATAGGAAGGGATGTGGGCAGGTGGTGTGCCCGTGAGAGGAGGAAGCGGGGAGTCATTCATGCAGTGCCTCCCATATAGGACCATACCTCCTATACAGGACCAACCGGAGTGGCAGCTCTCCTGGTTCAAGGGCGTGAGAAAAAAGGGTGTTGGTGGTGCCCCGCGTAGGGGAAAGAGTGTAAACCAGTCAGTGAGTCAGTCAGTATATGAATCATTCAGCCAGTCAGTGAATGTATGTAAAAAAGTGAGTCAGTATACGTTAGTTTGTAGGTAAACAAGCAAGCAGGCATGCTAGCCAGTCAGTCGGTCAGTTAGTTAATGAGCCAGTCAACCAATCAATCAGTTAGCAAATTGGTCAGTCAGCCAATAAGTTTACGTCTGTCAATTAAGTCGTTACTTTCCCTTGACACTCTTTTAATTAATAAAGGCACACTTATAATAATAATACTGGCCTACTGCTACTACGAAGAGATATGAAATATAAAAATAAGAGTAACAACACAACTACTACTATTTCTACTCCTAAGAACACCTTACGGTTTTACTTTACTTCTTCACCATAATGATCTACCCTATTGGGGCTATGGTTTATGTTTACCATAATGGATCCCGAGAAACTTTCTCTGTGTTTCCGTCGCAAATCATTACTTTCGGAGATATTAATTATTTTCTTGTAGGAAGGATGGAAGGTAAAGTTTACACACGCCGTACTCTTCTTCTCGTGACCTACGTAGCTTTTGTTTTTTCACGATATATGGTAACTTTTAAGAGAGGTTGGGTTAGGTTAGGTCAAAATGTGGTGTTAGGTTTGGTTAACCTAAATTAAGCAGGGTTAGGTTAGGAGATTAAAACCTACAGGAAATCTTCCTACAAAAAATATTGTGCATCTCCGAAAGAAATTATTTGCGACGATAAATCAGAGAGAAAATTTCTCGTAATCTATTAAGGTAAACAGAAACCTTACTCCCAATCATGTAGAGTATTATGGAAAAGAAGTAACATTTACCCACCATAAAATATCAATGACAACACCATTTTCAAGGCTACGAAGAGCGCCACACTCTGAGAACCCGTGTGTTTCAAGAGCCCCTTATACTTACCAGCCACCACTACAACCTGCGTTTCAAGGCCACCAGGAGGTCCACCTTGTTCAGACCCGTGTGACGCCTTCTGCCGCCTCTATCACGTGTGACTTAGGTCACCACAAACCACCTATGGACCTAATTACTTAATTATATGTCTTTTATATGGGGGAAGGAGGCGTTGGTAGATGCTGACGTGAGTATGAACGTGTATGCTATCTGCACACACACACACATACACACATAGGATAGTGGACGAGGCGAGGGGTCGTCCGAGGAAGAAAGGGATAGAATAGGAAGACAAAAGGAGAGCGATGAGAGAGAGAGAGAGAGAGAGAGAGAGAGAGAGAGAGAGAGAGAGAGAGAGAGAGAGAGAGAGAGAGAGAGAGAGAGAGAGAGAGGAGAGAGAAAGAAGAAGAGAACAGAGAAAATAGAGAATAAAGAAATGAAAGATGAAGAAGAGAAGATGGAGAAGGAAAGAAGAACGAAATGCAGGAATAAGAGAGAGAGAGGAAGAGATAAGCTATAAGAAGATGAAGAGAGAAGAAAAAAAGATAAGGTAGGAATCCTCAAGAACAATTGAGGAGCTAAGGATTCAGAGAGAAGGCTCGGACATAATCCCGTGTATACGAATTACGAATCTGGAATTAATTTTATTAATTGTAAAACCTATTGAAGCATTTCAACATTTATACCCGGACAACAGATACAGATTTCGACGTTTGGCTGTAATAAACAAAGCTTAATTAACTAACAACAAAAGAAGAAGTAAAAGGATAAAGGTCAGTAAAATCCAAACAATTTCTTGGACTTTAAGTTTCTCAGGTGAGCGGCTCCCGGGAGCTATTCCCTCTGATACGAATTTACGAACTGGACTTAAGTTTTCATATTGTTTTAAATCTCTTTTTGAGCCGTTCTCAGCTTATTTATCCCCGTTCACATACATGTTACGCCTTTTGCGCCCGTTTGCTGCTATTATCTTAACAATATTTGTAACTACACAACATATAAGCATATAAGAACTCAGGCTATACTTACGTACGACAAAGTAAAAGCAAGTTTCTTCCACCATACAATGTGTTGCTGCGTGCGCGTTTTCTTTTGAGTCTGCCTTAAAAATCAAGAATTTACCACACTTGAATCGGAGTGCGCCAGTGGTATACAGAAGGGGAATATGCTCCCGGGACCAGATGAAGGGGGGGAGGGAGGCAGGGATAGGGGGGAGGAGGGAAGGAGACTAGGAAGGATGGGGAGGAAAGGTTGTAAGAGAAGCAGAAGGTAAGTGTACGAAGGGTCAGGGAGGAAATGGGGAGGGCGGTGGGGAGGGGGGGAGAGAGGAGGGATGCTGTGATTCTTCCAGGTGCCTAAAATATTTGGGAGGAAAGGAAAGGGCAGGGCAGGGGAGCAAGAAAGGAGGGAGGGAGGGAGGAATGGAGGGGGGAAGGCAGCAAGGGAGGGAAGGAGGGGTGGAGGAAAAGGAAAGGACGGCCATTTCTACCATTCAGCTCTGACCAACCTTTTTATGAGAGAGAGAGAGAGAGAGAGAGAGAGAGAGAGAGAGAGAGAGAGAGAGAGAGAGAGAGAGAGAGAGAGAGAGAGAGAGAGTGTGTGTGTGTGTCCTGCCCCTCGAGCCACCACGCCATAGAGGAGGGGGATGAGATGGGCATGGGAGCAACACTGTCTACTCTAATTCCTACACCAGCACAGTGACTTAAAGGCTTAAATTTCCCATTAGCAAATATTTCAACATGCACTGTAGGGAAGACAGGCAGGCAGGCAGACACACAAGGATCAAATGTACTTAATTAAGTGAGATAATGAGAGAGAGAGAGAGAGAGAGAGAGAGAGAGAGAGAGAGAAGAGAGAGAGAGAGAGAGAGAGAGAGAGAGAGAGAGAGAGAGAGAGAGAGAGAGAGAGTGTATGTGAGAATGAACCCTCTACATACGCACATACAGCACGTACTCCCATCTCGATTCTCGAGGGTAGGGTATAGAGGGGAGGGAGAGAAGGAGCAGGATTTTAAGATAAGATTTTCATCCTATCTAGACACTTTGCAAGTACCAACTACAAGGTTATTGACTATACAAAGCGCCGCCACGTCAGCACGAACTAGGCGGACTCGAACCGCTGACCGAATGCACAGGGACGCTGCACATTGCGAACTCACGTCTCTACCAACCTTGCCACCCTGACGGGCAGGATGGAGAGAAGTGGAAGAAAAACCTAATAACGTAAAGTAATAAAGATGAATTCGGGTTCCCTCCTCCTCCTGTTCCTCCCCTCCCTTGGCTGTAGGGTTAACGGAGGGACAAAATAAGTCAACCCTGTGTGTGTGTATGTGTGTGTGTGTGTGTGTGTGTGTGTGTGTGTGTGTGTGTGTGTGTGTGTGTGTGTGTGGACAACACCAGGTGAGGTTCCCCATAATTAGGCAATGGTCAAGTAAATTGGACGGTCTGGGTCGTCTTAAGTTGAGTTGGAAAAACAGACTGGATTGGTTAGGCTTCGTTCGGCGCGTTGCTAGGTTAGGCTTGCACCGAGCTCAGAAAAAATAAATAAACTAGACCAGATTAGATCAGAATAAGAAAAAGACAGTTACATCATGGTGTATTTTGATTAAGGTTTGTGTTCGGCAAATAAGCTGAGGACTTTATATATTTCTCTTTCTTTCTAAATTTTCTTTCTATTTTGGTGGGGAGGATGGCAGGCATTGGAGTAAGTTGGTTAGATTAAGATTTCGATCAAAAGTGTATTTACCAGGAAACTAAATTTTCAGGAGTTATCTAGCTCGAGAGAGAGAGAGAGAGAGAGGAGAGAGAGAGAGAGAGAGAGAGAGAGAGAGAGTATCTGCCAAGCTTTATTGTGCTTAACGTGGTGAAAATTCGAAGGCAAAACGTCAGGCTATTATCATTATAGCGTGGTATGACGCTGCAGGGTTTCCGCTGCGTGGACCACAAGGAGATGAGAGAGATCCTGCAAAGCCTCTCCTCTAGTGAGGCTTTGGGTATGGATGGGCTTCCTTCAGGGGCATTTAAGTATGCGCCCCCCAGCCTGGTTACATGGCTCTGTCTCTTCATTAATGTCTGTGTCTGCCATCAGTACATACCCAATCAGGTCTTGGCAGTGCTTATAGTGCCTTTACTTAAGAGCAAAGTGAAGGACCCTGCTAACTCTGGCAATTAATAAACGTTCTTGCCTCACAAATTTGCTAGACTTTTTAAATGATGTATACAGCACGTTCGACCAGGCGAAAGCAGTAGATGTGATTTATCCTGACTTTCGAAAAGCGTTTGACAGTCCCCCATAAGAGTTTACTTCAGAAATTATAGTCGCACGGCATAACTGGAAGTATTTTAAATTGGATTGAAGATGGTTTTCTGAGAGAAAGCAGCGCGTTGTAATTAATGGAAAAGCATCTAGCTGACAAGATGTTTAAGTGGTGTACCGCAGGGATCTGTACTAGGTCCAGTAGGTTTCTTAATCTATGTAAACGATATTGAGGAAGGCCTCACCTGTAAGATATCAAAGTTTGCGACGATACTAAAATAACGAATAAAGTAATCACAACTGCCGATAAGATGCAATTGCAATATGACCTTGATCGCTTAGTTAGTTGGGCAAATAAGTGGCAGATTAAATTTAATACCGATAATTGTAAGGTTTTCCATATATAGGAAGTAATAACGATCAAATTAACTACTCAATGGACGGGCATGAACTTTCCAATGTTACCGAAGAAAAAGAATTGAGGATTATTATAAACAACGACCTCAAGCCCAGTAAACATTGTTCAGAAGTTGTTAAGAGGGCTAACAAATTAACTGGTTTCATAGGAAGAATTTTCGAATGTAAGTCTGAAAAAGTCATTCTTACACTTTTCAATGCGATCGTGCGTCCTCATTTTGAATATTGCGTTCAGTTCTGGTCACCCGACTATAGAAAAGATATAGTCAAGCTGGAGAGTATACAAAGAAAAGTTACTAAAATGATTCCGCGCTTGCGAAACAAGCCATACGAAGAGCGATTGAAGGAACGTAACTTGTTCAGTTTGTCAAAACGTAGATTGCGAGGAGACTTAATTGTATTGTTTAAAATGTTCCATGGCTTCGATAATGTTATAAACGACTATTTGAATATTGATTGGACAAGCACTACTCGTAGTAATGGATACTAGATCATTGGTAAGCGATTTCGGTCACATGAAGCGAAGTACTTTTTCTTTAAAAGAGTTGATAAATCTGGAACTCTGTTCCAGCACAAGTAATTAATAGTAACACGGTTGAGGCGTTTAAAAACAAACTAGATAAATACTTAGCATCAACTGCCCAACTCGATTACTTCGGCCCTACGCCGTCTTGAGGCCTACCTGTATACACTGGACAATCAGTTCAGTTATAAGAAGGGCCTTGGCGCTGAGGTGTGTGTGTGGACATTGAAGAATATCATTCACTAATACACTTCCAGAAATTCACCTGTTTATCTGTGTTTCCTGGATGCCAGAAAGGCGTTTGACAGTGAATTACTGGAAGCTCTTCAATAAACTTCTCGTCAGGGGTACACCTGGGTACATTATTAACATATTACTATACTGGTACACTACCCAGGAATTTCTGTCAAGTGGGGTCATTCCTTCTCGCTGTCATTTAGAACACCCAACGGTATTCGGCAGTGGGGGATTTTATCTCCCTACCAATATAATGTGTACAAAGATGATCTCAGTGCCAATCTTCGTGATGCAGGTGTCGGCTGCCACATACATGAAAGATTGATAGGTGCATCAACTCGCTGAGTAATGCTGATGATACGGTACTGCTCGTACCTACTGCGGATGTGTTGCAGGACCTTATCAATGTGTCAGGTGTATGATGCCAAGCATGACATTGTCTATAACACCACTAAGACAGAAGGTATGGTAAGTATATAAGACGCATGGTAGTATCACCGGCACGCACTCAGGTGAATTACCTCAATACAGCATGGCTCAGTGGTCTGCCCTCAATTTGGTGGATAGATTCACATACTTAGGCCATGTTATATCCCACTACATGACTGCTAATGATATCAACATGCAGACCACCAAGCTCCTTGTCGTGGGAAATACTCTACAGCAGAGGTGAAGATGGAGTTATTCAAGAGTCCATGCTACTCTATATACTGCAACTCGCTGTGGTCGCGGTTCAAGGTGGCCACTCTGAACCGACTTAAAGTCTGTCACAATGACATCCTTAAGAGGCTTCTGGGGCTGCCCAGATGGTCTAGCTCGTCCCTGGCCTACGCTAGGAACTGGGTGAACAATCTGGATGTGATCCGTCGACACTCCGCGTTCAACTTAAGCCTTAAGGAGTAGGGTGGAGTTTTCTGCGAACTCTATCATCACCTCCGTCAGGCAGAGCTCGGCCTATGTATGTGGACCTATACAACAGCAGTGGCTGGGCCTGCTGTTTGTACAGAATGTGGGGTAGCGCAGGTGTACATATAGCACGTATACTTTGTATGTACAGCAGTGTTTATATTGCCCATATGTATTTATCATATTATATTTGCTTTAGTACTTAGGTTCATTTATATTATGTTGTTGTTGTTGTTTTTCCAGTATGCCTTGGAGTTTGAATAAAATTATTATTATTAGTTACTATTAATATAACCCTTATTATCATAACTATCATTATTATTACTATTGCACACGTCCACAACAGGCTACAATTTGTTTTCCCCACATCCTTTTTACTTGTGTATTACCAGGGTGAATTGTTGTTTCTCCCTGTACACTGGGGCATCTTATCTTGGCTCCTTCAGATAAAGCTTCAACTAAACTGGTGCAGAGCCGGGGTTGCGGGACACGATAAGCTTGAGTGGTGTTCAGGTAAAGTTTAAACTGCAATGGACACGAAAGTTAAGACTATTTACGCTTTTTTTCTTCTTCTTGCCTAAATGATGGTCAGGTGAAGTTAAAACTGCACTGAAGTAAATGCTTCATATATTTCCTTCTGTTTTCCTATCTATTTTAAGCTTTGTTTGTTTTGGTTCATGAAAGCATTATGTTCTATTGGACTAGACCGTGGAGTTTGTTAGGTTTTGTTCAGAGTATAATTTGGCAGGCGTGGCGAGGGTATTTTAGATGCATACTTCGTAGTGTACTTCGGAATGCGGTCAGTTTTCCCCCAGGACGGTTTCCCTTCTGACACTTTACCCTCCAGGACACATTTTCTCATGGAGATTTTCCCCTCCTAACAACTTACCCCCTCTAACAGCGCAATATTTTTGAAGATAATAGTGCTAAGTATTATATTTAGGAGGATAAAACGTGGGGTTAGGTTAGGAAGTTAAAGCAACCTACGAAAAACCGTCCTACATAAGATAATGTATATCTCTGAAAGTAGTGATTTGCGATGGAAACTCAGGAGAAAAAATGTCTCGGAATTCATGAAGTTATATATATAGAAACCATACTATCGATTGTACTATGGCTAGGAAGTAGAAAGTTACCAAAGCTTTTGAACATGACATTTTTTCTATACAATACAGAAGATTCAAAGGAATTAAGGGGAAACTACATCCAGGGGGGAAGAATCATGTCCAGGTGGGGGATAAATCCATCGGGGAATTTGTCCGGGGGTAGGGGGGGATATGTCCTACACTCGAGTACATCAGCCTCAGGAGGTGTGGTGGGCATGTGATGGCTTGAATTACGCTATGTAGGCTGGTCCAGTACGAGGTTCAGCCTGGCTTTGTTGCAACACACGAGCTGCGGTGAGGACATTGCTGTGCCTTGGTACAGTATCCTGCGTGTGGGGCTGCCTTAGATGCATGACCTGTGGTGTGTGTGTGTCGCGTCAAAACAGTGGCCTAGACTCGTGTCAGTGTTTGGGCTTCCTTCTTGAAGCTTACAGCTGCTGCCGTTGGCCACACCCTCTTGGACAAATGGAAGCATATACAAAAAAAAAAAAGTTTGCTGTAGCAGTAGTCAGTAGATACAGAGCGTATCTCCATTATTAAGACTGATACTGAGTCCCCTCGCAGCCACACACGTTGCCAAAGTGCCTCGCCACCTTGGGCTGAATTAATCGGTAGAGGATCTTGGCCCAGCAGCCAGTAGGCACGACACTCAGGTCTGCCCTAACAACCGTTGCACCCTTCAAATGCCTTGTGGGCCGTCCAGTAAGACAAAGGGTTGTGGAGCACACCTAGAGACAAAGGTAGGTATGGGGCGCACATCCAGGCAGGCTCCTACACACTGGAGTTCCGACGATGCTGGCTGGCCACACACTGCTGCCCTCAGCCTCCCCACCTCCACCCACCCACCCCCGTCATCAGCACCAACACAGTGCTATACGAAAGTTCACCTCTCACGGTGCAGACTAAATACTTCCTCAGTAATGATATATTTTCCTGCTGCTGCATCAAACCCTGAATCTGCCGCGCTGCAATAAGTGAGCTGTGGTGATGCTATACAGGTAAATAAACTCCCTGATCTGGCTCCCTACAGCACCTCTATACCGCACTGGCTGTGGAGCTGTCACAGGTGAGCGGTGATGAGGCGCAGTAGGCAGGATGATCTTACTGTCACTACCCTACACACTTGAATCACGCTACTGTTTAGGCCTAACGCAGCAAGGTTAGGCCTAGGATGTGGTGCAATTTTGTCAGTTTAAACTCACCATTAGATTAGATCAGATTACGCGAGGCCAGGCTGGGTTTCGCGAGACTTCACCACGGAGCTGCGGCTACAACCATGATGATGATGATGATACTTTGCATGACGGAGGAAGAGGAAAGGAAGATGAAGGAGAATTTTGCCACAAGCCGCCTCTCCACTTTCAAATACCACTTTTGGCCGGTATGAGGAACCAACAACGACAATAATATATATATATATATATATATATATATATATATATATATATATATATATATATATATATATATATATATATATATATATATATATATATATATATATATATATATAATATATATTATATATATTATAAAATTTATTTTTTACCTTCGCTTCTCACATATCATATGCCCATCAAAATGACATGTTAATAACATCAAACGTCAATTAATCTTCTTATCTCTCTCTATTCCATCATTCGGATAGCGCAATAATCAAATATCAGAGAAAATAAGTTAAAATTATCACAGGTATTGAAAAGCCAACATAAGGATAAATATGACATATCGACACGAAACGAAAAACACAATATACAAATTACGAGCATATATTGTTTCGATCGAAATATGAAATGGGACGCAGAGAGAGAGAGAAGAGAGAGAGAGAGAGAGACGAGGAGAGAGAGAAGCAACATGAGAGGAGAAAGTAGAGAGAGAAGAGAAGAGAGAAGAAGAGAGAGAGAAGACAAAAAGAGATGAGTAGATAGGATAGAGAGATGGAGAGAGAGAGAGAGAGAGAGAGAGAGAGAGAGAGAGAGAGAGAGAGAGAGAGAGAGAGAGAGAGAGAGAGAGAGAGAGAGAGAGAGAGAGAGAGAGAGAGAGAGAGAGAGAGAGAGAGAGAGAGAGAGAGAGAGAGAGAGAGAGAGAGAGAGAGAGAGAGGAGAGAGAGAGAGAGAGAGAGAGAGAGAGAGAGAAGAGAGAGAGAGAGAGAGAGAGAGAGAGAGAGAGAGAGAGAGAGAGAGAGAGAGAGAGAGAGAGAGAGAGAGAGAGACTGTTCCTACCCCCCTCCCCATGGTTAGAGTAGTAGGGGAACAGAGATGGGTGACGGAAGGCCACACACACACTAACCCAGACAGTCTATCCATAATAGGCCTGACGAGAAATGAAGTTGTGTGTATGTGTGTGTCTGTAATGTGTGTGTGTGACTGTGTGTGTGACTGTTGTGTGTGTGTGTGTGTGTGTGTGTGTGTGTGTGTTGTTGTAAAGTGGGTTACAGGTATTTTCTTTTCTACGTCAAACTTTTTTTTCATATGACAACTGCAATTATACGTTAAGAAAATTAAATATTACCTGACAAATATAATGAATGAATAAAAGACACTACAAAGAAAGAGATATGTGAAAAAAAATTACACACCGAAGAAAAAAACGGACACACACACATATCGAAATGGCACAAATGAAAATAAAACACACCGTCCCAAATGTGAGGACAAGAACTTAAATGTCAAAATGTGGAAAAAAGGCAACTACAAAAAATATTGCATAATGGAAACGAAACCCGTGTGACTAAGACTGAAATGTCACGAGGCTACAGGACAAACAAGAGAGAGAGAGAGAGAGAGAGAGAGAGAGAGAGAGAGAGAGAGAGAGAGAGAGAGAGAGAGAGAGAGAGAGAGAGAGAGAGAGAGAGAGAGAGAGAGAAGTGGAGACTAATGGCTGGCAAACACTATCATTATCACTACCACTACCACCACTACTACTCTCCCTCTTCGTCCTCTTCCCTTCCCTTCATTCCTCCACCACTATCTATCCTCTCTCTACCAACTATCTACATCACCATCTCCCTTTCTCCTTCATTCTTACCTCCCTCGCTCTCTTCTCTCCCCCACCCCCCTTCAACACACACATATACGCACGACCCACACATATAAAACACCTGTACTGATTAAAGCATACAGATGGGCATATCTTGCTTACCTGTACAATATTAACAAAACACATAAGGTTATAGGTTGCAAGGTTATAGTTCACTTATTAAAAAAATGTGATATGAGAAAGAGAAAGACCTGCAGCATCCACACAAACCTAACCTTCCTCTTCTCTCTCAATAACAACCTTCTATATTACTCTCTATACAAAACATTACAGCACCAAAATAGAAGCGGCAGGAGCTGTGTTAAGCTGTGTTAGTAGCGCGAGGTCCCATCCATTAGTCCTAACAAGAGGTGATGAGCAAGAGTACGCCACAAACCCCGCCACAAGGAGACAGGCACCAAGGAAGATTAAAAAGAGACGCAGGTATAATGAGCGAGGCAGGGAAGGGAAGGTTAATTAATACGAGAGAGAGGGAGAGGGAGAGGGAGAGAGAGAGAGAGAGAGAGAGAGAGAGAGAGAGAGAGAGAGAGAGAGAGAGAGAGAGAGAGAGAGAGAGAGAGAGAGAGAGAGAGAGAGAGAGGAGAGAGAGAGAGAGAGAGAGAGAGAGAGAGAGAAAGGGGGGTGTAACATGTGTATCCAACCTTACAAAGAGGCAGGATTTTATGACAACCCCATTCCCCTCCCTCCTTCCTCTCCTCCACGTCTCGCTGCCTCCTCCTCCTCCCGGTAATAATGCCTCTCCCTGTCTGTGTTCCGTGACGTTCCCTCCTTTGCCACGCCCTTTTTTTCCCTCCATTCCTCCCTACAACGTTCCTTCCCTACTTCCAACTGTCTTGTCTTCTCTCTCTCTCTCTTCTCTCTCTCTCTTCTCTCTCACCGTGCAAGGGTGAAGATCGGAGAAAATCATGGAGAGAGAATGTTTGTACTGTACACCTGTTTACTTCCTTCACTTCCATCCATCGTCTATCTATATATCCATCCATCCATCTATCTATGTATTGAATGGGTGTTGTTATATAATTGACACACATGACCTACCTTTAGTCTACCTTAGATTGATGAAATACATAAGCTATAGTCTAATTTTTTTTACGCGGGGAAAATTCAATTCTATCTTAAGGTCTCATGCTTAAAATCATGCCTATGTTTACCTGATAATATGGTTAACTATGATAAAATACAACTGAAATTTTGAAGAACCGTACTATTCCCTTCTCCTGGCATCAAATATATCAGTCAGTAAGCAGCAAGGGGTCAGGATTTTTCACCTCGTTAAAAAAAACCCAGAGTTTAGTGTCTCTATGTAACCAGCACTACATAAAACACTGCACTGACATACATAAACTAGAGTCTATATATTAGTACAAGAATTTTAGGATCAAACTTTAAAATTAATCTTAACAAGCTGAATTTTTCGTCACTGATAGTCAATGATGCATAGAACAACATACTAAAAATCCACGTAAATTCCTATGGTGCTTCTCGAGATATATATACTTTTACATTTTTGGCATTTCTTTTTTTTTTGGAAAAAAAAATGAATTTTTTTTCCATTTTTTTTTCAGTATGTGTACAAGTTTATGGCAAAACGAATTTGTTCTTGTGATTTTTTTATTTTAGCCACATGAAAAAAAATTATAAGCATTTTCTGTGTAAAGGAGTGTTTGTCGACGCACAACCAGGGCACACTGGTGACATCACTGCTGTGAAACCCAGCATGGGGTCTTACATCAACTACCATAATTTTCTATTGAGGTAGTGTCCCAAATGTTGTCTTATGCGCCCCAATTTCTGTAAGACAACCGTGCCTGAAGTGACAGGGTGTGCCAACGCGGGTAAAGCTGAGCCAAGGGTGACGTAGTAGGGTCACTTAGGGCGATTCGCTTCACATTAGGTGAAGGAAGTATTTTGAGGGTCTTATCCTAAGCATTTTGTGCCGCTGAATCCGAAAATCGTAGTTGGGTCACTCGTTAGCGGTAAGTTTTCGCGCAATTTGCAAATTTGGCAATTTGGGCAATAAAATTGGCAATTACAAATTGCAGAATGAGAACCAGACGTCGTAGAGACCTCGTTTTGGACTCAAATTGAAGCTTATTAAGAGTGCATAAAATGTTATTTACTACTCCGTGGTTGTATCTGTTCGCATTACTGAACTATAATGGAAATTAGAGATAAGTGAAAAAAAATGGAAAAAAAATATAAAAGGAATAATTTGGCCTTAATTTCACATCAAAAGTCATGAAATGTTTCTGGCTGTATCTGTTCTCATAAAGGCAAACCGTCTGATTAATAGAAAATGGTAACTTTTCTCTGACTGTCCCCTCATGGTCGTATTTTATGACATACGGTAATGAATTTCGCAAATAAATGTAAAATTTCATTGGCTAAATTTTAGAAATTAGCTATAAACCGTAAATAAAATAAATTCATTATTATATCGCACATTTTCCTTCCCAGGTCTCGCAATGAAATCGATTTGCGGTGCAACTAACGGAGATGTGTTCCTTCGACCATCGGACGCCCAAGGAGGATGTTCGGAGTATGCTGGCCAAGTGGGCTTTGCCTGCGACCCATGCCTTGGAACAGGTGAACCGGACTCTGAAAGGTGACGGTGGGCTTGTAGGGATCACGAAAAATCCCTCGACGAGGACCAAGTTCTTCTTGATCCAAGACGAACTCTTGGCAATCAAGGCCAAATCATTCGGAAGTTCTGCTACGGCATCAAAGCACCACAAGGACAGCCCAGCGGTCACGAAGAAGACAACACGAGATGACCAAAGAGGTTGCTGGTCTTCTTCGCCAGAAAACCCCCTTTTCTGCGAGAAAGCCCAAAAACCCCCGTCCTTTTTTCCCGCAAGGGTTTTCCGATAAGATTGGGTTTGGGGGGGGG